>PPHD01018402.1:0-14563 GCA_002909625.1 Bambusicola thoracicus
TGCTCCAGGCCCCTCACCAGCTTCGCAGCCCTCCTCTGAACGCGTTCCAGGGCCTCAATGTCTTTCTTGCAGTGAGGGGCCCAAAGCTGAACACAATACTCGAGGTGTGGCCTCACCAGTGCTGAGTACAGGGGGACAATTACTTCCCTGTACCATCCTAAGGATGAACTGCAGCTGTATGAGATATTCCTGGCAGCATACTGCCTCCAGGAGCAGAGCTGGAGTGAAGCTGCTGTGATCTCTGGGAAAGATCTGAAGATATTCTCCCTTTGGCACAGCAAACACCTATCATACATTCTCACAACCACATGTCTGGAGAAGGAAGACCAGATCTGAAAGAAATCCTGAAATGAGAGTCTGAAGTTTGGTTTCTTGCTGCCATCTTGGGGAATGTCAGGCCAGAATTGACTGGGTAAGGTGCTCTGCACTCACTCAGCCTCACCTCGAGCACCACGTGCACTTTGGACACTACAGTCTAAGAAGGAGCTAAAACTATTGGAGAGTGTCCACAGGAGGGCTACAAAGATGGGAAAGGGTCTGGAGAGGAAGATGTATGAGGAGCAGCTGAGCTCCCTGGGTTTGTTCAGTCCAATGCAGAGCAGGCTGAGGGGAAAGCTCGTGGTGGCTGCAGCTCCTCACAGGGCAGCGCTGAGCTCTGTTCTGTGTGACAGCGATGGGACCAGATGGAACGGCAATGGAATGGCAGGGAAGGGCCACAATTGAATTTGAGTGGCCCTGTGTGGAACCAGGAGCTGGACTCGATGTTCCTTGTGGGTTTCACAGGAAATATCCAGCTCACAATATTCTATGATTCTATGATCTAAGGGCCTGCCATCCATACTGGACTGCACTCCATAAACTGCCCATTAGCAGCCAGGACATACTGTGCTCCGGACTAGTTTTATCAAAAAAGATCCAGTTAGAAAATCTGAGATTTCTCTAAAATTCAAATCAATGTGCAATAAAAAGAGATGATCAGAAGGTCTGACTGAAAAAAAATCACACCTGAACTCCATTGAAACTGATGTAGACACAGCAAAGAATTAGCACTATAACCGAGTTTTGTGCGCATGTGAGGACCCTTCTTGCCCCTAGGGGGAGGATATGGCTCTTTTCAGACTCCACATTACTACTTGAAAATGAGTCTTTGCACTGTTCTGTGTGTATTTTTCAGTACGCTTATTATCTGTTCTTGGAGGGTTCCTGTTTTCTCTTTAAGAGAAAAAATGCTCATGTTCATTGCAGGATGAGCATTTCCCTGTGGAGAAGAATCCAGGTCAAGGACTCCAAGCATCCCAGCTGGCTGGCACTGAGCACGAGTGGGTCCATGACATGGCAGTGGGAGCAGCCGGCTGTCTCCACAGGGAGCAGAGTGAACATCTGCTCTGTTCCGGGAACGAGCCGAGAGACACGGAGCTGGGGAGTGAGCCAGAGACCCAGCTGGGCAGCCACACGCTGCAGGAGACATGGAGGGGAAAGCAAATGCTTCTCATCAGGCCCCAATTAGCACGCATGTGATGGGGGACGCTGCCGGCCTGCAGGCTGCTGAAGGCTTGGCAACAGCCAGAGAGGCAGTGACAGGGTAAGGGGGGGGAAATGGTAATGGAGAGCAGGAGATGAAACGGGGAAGGGAGTGGGAAAGATGGACAGGGTTATATTCTCTGACAGAGATAACATCACAAATGGTGATAAAAGCATTTCAACCTTCCCCGGTGCAAAGCTGTCACCCAGTGACTGCCAATGATCTAAAAGTCCTTACCTCTGTCTCCAGCCTCACAAAGCAGACTCAGGGATGAACAGCACTGCTGGCAAAGAATGCTTAACCTTGCTGCTGTTGTGCTACTGAATGCAGCCCCCATTTCCATGAGCACTGACATCATTTCTAATGTTGATCTACAAAGAACTGTGCGTTGTGTAAACTATGGTCTTGGACCATGTTTCCAAGTGTGTACACTGTGGAAGTTGGCTACACAGTCAGCACCAAGCAGGGCAGAAATATTTTGTGTAGAGGGATAGCCTGGCTTTCATGAGAAGGGGAAGGAAAATTCTCATTCATATTGGAGAAAATGCAGAGTTCTGGAAAGTAAGGTGGGATTAGTGTGATTCACAGCCTTTGTGCTCTGCCCTTCTCTAAGAGGCGATTTTCAGCTATCAGTGGACACTGATATTTTTGGCTAGCTAACAGAATGCAAGCCATCCTTACTTCTTGACTGACTGACTGTATCACTGAGCAAACAAATTTGCGTGATGCTGCATGTCCTTATCTTTGACTGAAGACAGTGGGGACTGGAGCTCTTCATAACATAAAAGCATGATACTTCCCAAAGGCCTCATTTCTGGTTCAAAGGCTATAAGAAGAATACACTGCAATTTTTCACCATCTATCACTTTTCATCCCTGTCATGCTCTTTTATTTTAACTTGGCTGAAGCAGCAGTTCACAAGAAGGAAGGAAAAGAAGAAAACCCGGAACATTTTGGTCTTGCAGATGACTTCAGTGTTTTCAACAAGTCTGTGCAAGTGTCAAGTGATTCACACATGGTTCAGCAAATGTTGGCTCTGCTGCAAGCAGATCAGAGGGCAGTTCCAAGCACCACAAGGAAGCACACAAAGTCGGACTGGGGCTGAATTTGCAGGGCTCTTTCCTCCCCCCTTACTCTACGGCTATGTAGTTCTGATACCTTGCTGACACACACCCAAACAGTGGTCACTTTCCCTCCCTTGAGAGTTGGTCTTCTCCAGGAAAACAGGTGCAAACAGTTGAACTTTGCTCCTCCATCCTCAGAGGGGGTTAGCTCAAGGAAAGAGATTGTGCTGATCTGTGCACTGCACCCTACGTCAGGAGCTACAGCAGGAGATGCAAGGGAACATCCACATTTTGCATGATCAGCTGTGCTGGCACCCACATATAAACCATCCTTTCCCCTTGGGAAAGTACTTAAGTTAGTGGGATGCTGACTGCTACAAAATGGGAAGGAACAAATTTGCTCTGTAAGTTGGGGTCATTGGGTGAATCCCACACAAGATGCACAAAACTCACAGAATCCCATTACCTCTTGGCCAGGAAACTTATTCCAGGGCTTTGGGATTAGAATACCCCCAATAATTTGAGATGCAAATAATGAAATGTTGGACCTGATGATGAGCTGTTCTACGATTCTATGAAAAATGTTTATTATTTTATTCTTACTAGGAGTCTTAAACCAAAGGATTTTAGCTAACCTTGTTTTCCGTAACATACTGCATCAGTTGAGTTGTGCATTCACTTTATTTTCTTCACTTTCCAAAGAAGATGGACACAGATCCTAAACAAGCGACCGGAATAATTAAACTATTTTCTTGCTATGTGAAAGAAAAAATGCAATTAAATCATTAAAATATTTTTAACTTTTTTTTTTTTTTTAGGGAGGGACTTGGTTTTTGAGGGGGTTAGAAAGTGGCATTAGAGAAGCTATTTTTGCAGAAGAAATTTCAAGTCATTTTGTAATTACTATCTGCACTTAGTCTTTAACTTTGAATAACAAGAAATGAGTCCTACTCAGCCCACATTACAAGTCTCCTTCTTAAGCTCAGTACTGAAATAACTGAGATTTTCTACTGAAACCCAAAGAACAACAAGCAGAGGCCAGTTTATCCCTCCCATGAAGGCTGACTTTCATTGTGGATAAATAATTACTTTAGATCGTGAAAATAGCATATCACATTTCTTTGTGCATCAGTTGATTTTAATACTGTAATCATTTCTTCATTTTATGCCCAAAGACATTTTAGGCACTTTACAAACCAATCTAATACATGGAGCAGAAACTTAAAAACCAAGTATAGTAAAATTTAGGATAAAAGGGATCTTAGTAAAAATGAAAATGAAATAGGTGTTCAAGAATATCTCATATTATCAGGTTTTTTGTTGTTTTTGTTCTTTTTTGAGTCTCGGCATGTTATAGGCTCTGCGTACACCATCCAGTCCCTCAGTCCATGGGGTTATCCTCAGCTCCCAAAGCGAGGTGTGCACTGTCCAGTGCAAGGCAGATCTCCTGCACCCACGCTACTGCCCACCCCACGTGCTCAGCTTCAGCTTCTTGTGCTGCCCCTGAGACATAACTACCATTTGTGTGAACAGAAGAGGGGTCATTTCGTCCAAAATACCTGAAAAGTGAAGGCTGACCTGTAGTCCACCGGGGTGGACTACCCATGCTAGGGAGCACACTTCTAAGGGAGTGACATGTAAGTCACAGGTGACGGAGGGCAGAAGGAGCCAGACCTGGTGCAGCACTGCCTGTGTACCCTCCGGAGAAGCTGTGGGAGTAAAATCTTTCCAACAGCACCCAGTAGAAATTCCAGTCCTGGAGAAGAGCAACTGGAGGCCTCTAAGGTGAAGTCAATGTGGGATGAGACTTGAGCCAGCAGGTCACAGCCCGTGCCTTGATCTGTCTCACCACTGACAGCCTCTAAAGCCAGCTCATCATGCTGTTAGGCACATGCATGCCTACAGCTCTTCCTCCTCCACAGCAGCCTTCAAAGAAATCACTCTCAGGATCTGGGGCTTGATGCAAATCACAGAGAGTCCATCTGTAAAGTTTCACCTATTCTCAGACAAAGAAATCCAGCAGACTTTTCCCCCCGTTCCCTCTCTAACATGCAGCTCAGGCTCTAGTAAGACCCCAGAAGCCTTGGGCATCGACTTCAGAAAACCAGAAAGAATTTTCCTTTTAATTCCTCTTTTAAAAAGAACTTCTGTGAACGCCTTGAACATCTAGGTTGTTTTATAAGGATGCTCTATGGCTCCTACTCCAACTGTACTTGCAAAGACAGAAAATAATACATAAATAAGTCTGACTGATAAATTCCTGATTGGATACTGAATGGCCATATGGGATAAATGACGTAAATCTATAGTGTTTCTAGTTCCTTTCTTCCTATTAAATCTTCTTTCTTGGGAAAGAGATAAGATCCATGTATGAATGCCCACAGTTCAGCAGTTCCCAGCCTTGCAGGAACTGCACTTTGCATGAACTTTGGTCGCTGCCATTCATACTTACAGGCACCATGAGAGCGTTACAGGAGGAAGTAGCAGCAAGGTGTTTACTTAACTTTTCCAGAGAATTGCTCTCCTTTTGTTCCTGTCATAAATCTGAAGTGGACATACCCCAGCTCAAGCCAGGGTTGAACATCTTGATACTACATGAGTTAATGTTTGCAGGGCAGGGGTGGATCTGTTTGCTAAAGAAATTTGGACCATTTTTTCCCAGAAATACTCTGCAGAGTGAATAACTGTGTAAGCCTGTCCAGAGCAGCTGCTTCGACACCAGCAGGATAAGATCTGACTGAATCTGTAATTTTGTTTAATGTAGCTGTTGCAACATAAACCTAACGAGGCTTGAATACGGGGGCTTATGTTTATTTGTTTTGTATAGCTTTGGAATTAATATAATTATACAGAACAGCTAAGCCATTTTACTCTCATTATCCAAGATGTTATTTAATCTTTAGAGTCAATCAGATTAGAAGAAATCGGTTACCACTTTCAAGATAAATCCTGTAAATCAAGATTCTGTAGTCAGGTCATCCTAAGAGTACTGGGAACGCTCTACTGTTACCATGCAGAGCTCAGGAGATGCTGGAATGTATTTAGGACTCTGAAATGCAAAGGGAAGGGCATTCATGAGCCTTGTTGCACACAGCCTTATTTCACAATGTAAAAAACTATGTCACTCAATTACAACACAGATGTTCTCAGGTTTTGTCAAAACAAAGCTACCCCATTCAAAATTGCAATTTATCAAATATTCTCAGACAAAGCTGGAATTAGTATACGCACACAACTGTTGCGCATTATAGTGAATATCTATGGAAGTTCAAGCACTAATGAATTAAATTTATACAGAGGATTCACTGTATGGGCTCAGATTTACCCTCTGGCCACAGGACTAAAGTAGACATGATTTGCCCACATCTACACTGTTTAACTCTCTTGTTAGCCAAACAAGATAGCTGGGAATGGTAAATATCCTGTGTTAACTCCCAGAGTTAGGCAAAGGAAACAAAGCCTATATATCCCCTCTGTACATACATAGAGATCAGACTGCAGGCTCCCTTTTAAGATTGGAAGATATTTGACTCTAATGTCAGAACTGAACAAAAATCCTGAGGAAGTGAAAGGACAAAACACCGCACCTTCAGACATTGTGACTGATGACCATTCAGTGTAGAATTTTGTCCTTGCCAGGGGAACTCTCTTGATAATTTAGTTCATTTTTCCCTTCTAAACTCCAGAAGGAGCTCTTAAGTCAGAGACCTTGAGGAGCCCAGAAAAGCTGCAGAAATACAGCTCTCCTAGATTTGCATACTTCTCATGCCTACCACAGTAAAAAGCGGTTATCTTCTGGAGCCTGTAGGTAGCCTGTACTTTAGCATTCTCCTTTTAACTATCACATGTCCATCAAGAACTGAACTGCATACCTATATGTTAAGAAAGACTTTAAGCTCTTGAAAAACATGAAAATCAGCAGGCATCTTAGCAATGGCTGGTAACTCTGCTACAGAGACCATTTAGATCTCTTCCAGATCTAAATGAATGTATAGAAAGTACATACAAATGGTCCTCTTCAACCAGGTCTTCATAGCTTACATCCTTGCAACCAGACTGATCTTGAGAAACTGTCAAGACCAAAGCACTGCTGGAGCTTATTAGATAATGAAAATATACAGTGTGTCCACTGAATTCTCAGAGATCAGCATGGTCACTGATGGGTCTCTTCCACTAGAGCAAGGAAAGGGACATATACACAGCTGTGGTATGGAATGATGCAGTGCCAGAACTCCCATGACTGTTCTCTTAAATGTTGGCCTTGATATAAATATTTTTGCATTATTGAGCCACCACTTACTATAAAACATTTAATATATCCTATAGAAAATGAATGAGAAAAATAGGGCAAGCAATGGGATTACCTGCAGTCAGTGTCTGAATGAATGTGTCAGAGGTGTAGTAATCATGTAATGTGCTTCCTAATCTGATAGATGCACTCAGAGACAGTTCATGTGTGACAATAAGCAGAGCAGTCCATGAGATGCAAGCATGCTCTATGTTCTTCAACCTCTTGGCCACAGTAAGAGATGTGTGATGGTGTTTGTGCCCATTGGTAGACACATGATGTCATGACATGGTTACAACAAAAATTTTGCACTGATTATTTTGGGCATCTACAAGGCAAGGAAATAGCAGAGATAGTTCTGAGTATCCAGTGATACGTAAATATTGGAAGTTTCCCACAACAACAGGGATCTGTACAGTGCTGAAACCTGTATGGGGTTTAGCCTCAGGGTATATAAAAGGGATTTGCCATGACTGTGAGACCAGTCTAACAGTGCTTCCCTGTGGGAAAACTGTATGGATAAATATGCTGATGAGTGAGAGATATTGCAGCAATGCTGCCTATAAATAAATGTAAAGTACTTAAAGAAGTGCCCAACCCCATCCCTGTGCTGGGTGAAGTGACTGTGTAGGATCTTTGTTGGTTTGTGAAGTGTCTGTGACTGCTCAGGGGTGCAGTTTCAGAACTGCAAGCTATGGCTGAGGTTACAAAAGAGTGTGGGAACGTTTATCCAACTTACATGTGACAGAAGCAACAGTAGAGACTTCTTCTGAGTGCATTTTATTTTAATACAAGCATTTCATTAAGAATTTCAACATTGTACCTGTATTTTACTGCAGACATTCTGGCTCTGCCTCATCCTTTTGTAAGGCATTCAGTGATTTTGATTCCGCAAAACAACATGTTGAATTGGTCAAACTTTTAAATTCAAAACATTCAATCTCAACATTTTAACACACACATAAATATGTTACGTACCAAAATTTAGGTTGGACTTTTTGTCTTAGGCATACCAGAGGTGTCTGAAAAAAAGGAGCTTGGGTACATTACAGAGCCAAAAGGGCAGGAGAGGGGATGGGAGAGTGTCATGGCTTGCATCCTCCCCATTATTAGTACCTGTTGTCCTTCCTTATGTCTCTTAATACATGTCCTTAATACATGTTGTCCTTCCTTATGTCTCTTGCTCTCATTCCATTACTTCTCATTTTAATAAATCTCTCCATACAATGACATGAATCAATGTGGTATAAATTGAATTAATGTAGATCCATGCCACTTCTTCAACCTGGAAAGTGGTACACGTGGAGTTTCCATGATAATTTTCTATAAATATAGAAGCCACCAATAACAGTAGTGAACAAGCTGGACTGATTTTAGGACAATGTTGTTTTTTGATTGTGATGTTAAACTGTTTAATTATCCAAACAACCTGGAATTATGAGATTTGGAAAAGATGCTAAGTGAGTTGGCAGTGCTAAAACACAGCATGTAGGAGTGATGCAGGGCTGCCTCTACCAAAATCCTTGCTGAACAGATCCCAAGTCCTAGTTCTCCAATTTCTGACTGAAGATGTACAGGTAAGCATCTCTCTTCCATTGTATGAAACTGAGGGTGAATCGTCACCCTCACTGATTTCATCTTGAAAAAGTTGACATCTCCCCATTGGAGACAGATGGCTTATACTATTAGTTTCTGCCTCGTGGCTGCTTTGCTTTGCCCTAACGCAGCAGACAGGTCACCCACTGGCACCACATAGCCTGTCACAGTGGAGAGCCACCACCCTGCTGGGCTGTCCTGTTCCTGACATTCCAACCAGTGTGTGCTCAGGGCACATCTCTTATTGATGCAAACAAATAAGTGGCTTGTGTTAACTCCCACAGAAAGACAAATTCAACTGCTTTGTGTTTAGTGAGAACTTTAAATGCTGGCCAGTGTCACTTCCCATGAGTGGGAAAACTGCTGGCAGCTAAGGCTTAGGGAGTGCAGGATTTGCTTTGCCTACCTTTGCTTAGTGCATCACTGCCAAAGAGAGATCAGGTGGGAGCTGCCAGGCTGAGGGGGAAGTGCTGCTATCACTGCATCCATTTTGGTGTCTGTCCAGTGGACCAGGGTCAAAGCTGATTGGCTTGGGGCTCTTATAATGCACAGTATCTCACTCTGCTCTGCCAAAAGAAGAAACACAATGGCTCTCTTTGCTGAGTGTTATAAGAGTATACCCTTAAGTGTAAGAGCTAATTCCAAGATACCTAAATATAAATACTCAAAATAATGCGAATTTTAAATATCATAAATACATTGCCTAAGCATATAAAATAACACCTAGTTGTCTAACTGCCATATTAATGTACCTTACCACAGGGCAGACAAGCCTGAACAGTTTTGTTGCTCATAATACTTTCTGGCCCTGGGAAGATTCTTCTCCCACTTTAAATGTTATTATCATCACTGCATGTGGAAAGAAGTATCTCATACAGGAAGAAGGTCAGGTGAAAAAAGCAGAAGAAATGATAGTTATGTGAACTTTGTGGGGAATCAAAACTCACACTTTCAATCATTTTCAGTGAGAAGGAGAGGAAATTCCTCAAAGAAGAAAAAAGCATTTCATGTAAAATGCCCTGGTTTGTCTTCCAGGCATGTGTTCAGAACCTGAGAAATGTTAAGTGACAGGGAAAATCCTTACATATATCAGCTCCAAACACAAAGCTATTGTAGAGTGACAACAGTTTATAACATCTGTTCTTGCTAGGGGCCTTTGCATATAGAAAGGAGTGAATAAAGCTGTGTTTTAATCAAGACATGAATTGATATTGCTTAATCATAGAATCATAGAATCATCGAGGTTGGAGAAGACCCACAGGATCACCCAGTGCAACCATCAATAGATTAATAGAGCCACTCTTACTGATACGCATGTAGATTGATTCTTTTCATTACTTCAAATGAATGCAAACAAATCACATCTGAGATATCTTGTGTCTTCTTAAAGCTCACTAAATAGAAGGTACAAGAAACTGGGGGGAAAATGTTAAGATGCATGGAGAAATGTGAATAGGTGCTGTTTCATTACACAGTGTCACAGAACTCCAAATTGTTGAAGGAAAACATTGTCAGTATGGGAATGAACGAATGACAGGAATAAAACCTTAATCTCTTTAATCTCACTAGTAAATTCATCACATCTATTGGCTAATTGCTAAGATTCATTGTCAGAAGAAATTATCCTTCTCCATAAGCCCAGCCTTCCATGGAGCACTGAAATATGTAACAATATTAACTATACTTTCACATACCTGTGCATGAGCTGCCTTAATAGCGAGGGACTCCTTAGGCATCAACTGCACTTATACCTTTATTACTATCTCTTACTTTTTCGAGAACATTAATCTTTAGGTAAGCTGGTATGTGAGCCAGCTTTACCTTTGTGTGCCCATTCTATATATACACAAGAACTGCAGTCAAAGGGAAGTCTACGTATGACATGGGTTTCAGTCATGATTAAGGCAAGCTTTGTTTGGGGAGTTGCACCATGACCAACATGGTCCCTTATAACCGCAGTGTGGTTCCAAAGCTGCATAGAAACCATAGATATACCCTCAGAAAATCCAGATGTGCCCCAGGAAAGTCAGCAGTGCTGCTCCACTGGACACAGAGCTCAGCTTCTCACACACCTTTGTGCCTGAATCATAGAATCACAGAAAGGCTTGGGTTGGAGGAGAACGCCGTGCCAGTTGGTGCTGGCACAGCCCTGGGGATGGCCACCAGTGCAGGGCTCCATCAGGGCAGCCCCTCTCCTGAGGGATGTGAGCACAGAGCTACTGCCTTTCCTCCCTATGCCCTTCCTATGACCGCCGACATCTGCTCACATACGATGCAGGGTAGGATCCCTACCCAGCACTTGACCTATGCTTTCTTGGAACAAACGATGCCTGGTATATATTTTTGTGTGCGTGTGTTCCATCTTTCTCTTTGTAAACATGTTTGCCACAATTTAGTGACTGTAAATACTGAGTCAATCATCACAAAAGCATTCTGTTATTATCATCCCACTGAAATTGTAGACACGTTGGAAAACAAACAAAATGAAAGGGCTAAGAGGGAAAAAAAAAAACCTCACAGCTGTAAGGTGGCTTTTGTTTTCTCTGTTCGGAATATAAAGCTCTCTACTCTGCTCTCAGTGACCACGAGGCAGATGCATCTCCCACGAGCTGATGTGAGTCAACGTTGGGTGCAACATTGCGTGCCCGGACCTCCCCAGGTGACGGCTGTGACTCACATGTTTAACGTTGGGCATTTGAAGCACGGGAAGTGTGTGCAGGGCCGCTCAGAAGTCCAGCCCCACAAGGGGCCCTGCCCCTCTGGAAGCGTGCCCTGTGATTCTGAAGGGCAAAGATTTACCCAGTGCAGTTCAATTTGAAGCCATTCCGTGACATTTTGCAAGTGCACATCCACTGCACAGCTGTGGGCGATGAGCAGACACTTCGCCGGCGCTGCGGGTGCCCCAGGAAGGGCGTGAGGGTCTCGCACGCTCTTTTTAACCGAAATGGTGGTCGGACCCGAGCACGGCTCCCCAGGGCAGCGTCGCGGCCCCAAGCTGCCGGAGTTCAAGAAGCGTTCGGACAACGCGCTCAGACATAGGGTTTGAATTTGGGGTGGTCCCGAGCGGAGCCGGGTGATCCCTCGGGAGAGGCCCTCCCGTGTCTCGGCTCAGGGCACGGGACCGCCGGGGGCCTCGGCGGCGACGCTCTCGCCGTGACGGGCGCGGGGCGGGGCAGGCCGGGCTGCGGGGCCGGGCGCAGCGCGAGTGGGTGCGCGGCGGCGTGGGGCGGTGTGGGGCGGCGCGGGGCGGGCGCGCAAGGCACGGGCACAGAGGCGGGCACGGCACGCAGCGCGGCTCCCCGCCGCCTTCGGAGCGGACGCTGCGTTTGGGGCTGTTTATTCGCTTTTTTCCTCTCTTTCTTTCTTCTTCTTTTTTTTTTTTAATCGCCCGGGACTGGAAGCGGGAGCCGCGGAGCTGAAGCTGCTATGCCCACTGAAATCAGCCGGGCCGTGAAAATGCACGCCATCTCCGACCTGCACTCGTCCCTCAGCGCGCGGCTGCTCAACAAGGGGCCGGAGTACCTCCGCCGGCAGCTGGGGGCCGGCACCCCCGGCCGGAGGAGCGCGGCGGAGAGGCTGGCAGCCGATAAGGCCAAGTATGTGAAAAGTCAGCAGGTAATCAGCACCAAGCAGGAGCCCGTCATCGTGCTCAGCTCGGCCTCGGAGTGCAGCAGCGAGAGCTGCTCGGTGGAGAGCACCAAAACGAGCAGGGACTTGGGCAGAGGGAAGGGCGCGAAGCCGCTGGAGCGGGCGAAGGCGGGGTGCGCCTGGCGGGGCCCCCTGCAGCACGGCCCCCCCATCGCCCGGCGCAGCACCCCCAGGAGGCAGGGCCGGCCCGACTCCCTGGTGATCTACCGCCAGAAGTGCGAGCTGGGGAGAGGGCAGAGCCAGGAGGGCTCGCGAGGCAGCTTGGTGAGGAAGTTCTTCCAGGGGCCTGGCAAAGAGAAGCAGTTGTCTTCTCCTGGGGTGCCCAGAGTCATTATGGAGGACAGCACAGCCGCTGAGAGCAAAGAGCCTAACCCGGCTGAGCTCCCTGTCCGTGAGCCCAGCAGCTGTGGAGCTGAGCAAGCCATCACGGAGAGCACCGAAGAGCCAAGCGTTTGTACAGCAGAGCTTGAGAAGCCCTCTACGTTGCCTGCACCTTTTGAAGAGGTCAAGGAGGTGAAGAGGAGAGGTCTCCATCGCTCCCAGTCGGACATCAGCTCTCGCTACTCCAAGTCTTTCTCCGAGTTTGACACGTTCTTCAAGTTCTGTGGCCTGGAACAGGAGGTCATCGAGGACTTGGGGAGAGAGAACTTCTCGGTGGTGTCCGACAACGTCTCCTTCAAGATCCGCAGCATCAGTGTGGCCACGTCTGAGAGCGATTTCACGCGGCACAGCGGGGACGAGGGGCTGCTGGAGGACGAGCTCACCGAGCAGGTCCCCAGCAGCACCTCAGTGATCGAGCGCAACGCCCGCATCATCAAGTGGCTGTACACCTGCAAGAAAGCCAAGGAGAGCAGCAAGGCGATCCAGGAACTGGCATGAAGGCTTCCTGCGGCGTGTGCTGCAGCCTGGCATATGCAAGGTGCGTGCAGAGCCTCGCCCTACTGATTTATGTAGTTCTCTTTCCTCTTTAGCAAGCAGCAGACTTTGCGTAGTTTCCTTAAGTCTTATTATGAACGGTGACAGGAACCTTTATTTTATATGGTAGTTGTCATAGTGCTGCGTTTTTCAAAGCAGAAATCTGGGGCACTGCAAAGAACAAACTGCAAACAAACAAATGAGTACGGCTTGCCAGAGTGCGATCAGACCCCCTACAAGAAATCAAAGCGTTGGTGTCTATGAGGAATGTCTGCTCACTGCCCGCTTTGTAAATAGCCTGGTTTCTGCAACTTCTGCTACATTAAGTGCTAAGAAAAAACTTAGAAAAGTATTCAACCCATAATTACAGTAGCTTAGATGACAGACTGAACTGAAACTATTAGTGATTAGTACACTGTATTTATACAATACTAATACAGCTTTCTCCTTGCTTTCTCGCATTCACTCCCTGTTCCCCTCTGTTACTTAAACATAGGCATCCCCTATTATCAAGTATTGAGGCTGAGCCGTTAGCACTGCTACCAGCCTTATTTCCCCCACAGCTTGCTGTTGTTGGGACCATAAAAGTTTGCTCCAGGTGATCCCCTAGCATGTGTTATCTGTTCTGTTTTTCTGACGTGGGTTTTGCCATGCAGTGTGGTCCCAGTGGCTAGAAATTGGTTGTGTGGTTTGCCTTGTGTAGAGAGACACCTCACTGTGTTGTACCGAGATAAATGATACAAATGTGCAGCGTCTAGTTACAAATTGAATCCGTTCACATACAGAAGGAGAACAAAATTAAGTGCTGGTGAAATCTGATATCCTGGCTTTAACAAAAGCTATGCTTATTTTGCATCTCATCTCCTCAAAAGAACTATTCCTGAGGCCTTTGGTACTGATGGTTTCATAGATAAGAGTATTTTGTTGAAGACCTTAGTGTGTAAGTACCACAGCTCACAGTGAGGTCTTTAAAAATTGCATGAACAGCTCTTGATATGAAGGATTACATATATATGTTCTGACAGTTTGTAATTGGTGCGTGAGAAGAACATCATTTGGTGTAGGTACAGCGGTCGATAGTGGGCCCTGTGAATGTGGAGAAATGTAATGCTTGAGTCTCCTTATGTGGGTGTGGGGCTGTCACTCCCAATGCCCTTTATCTATGTAATGCAAAAATCAATTCACTTGCTTAAAATTGTTTTAATTATGTGAAATTTGGATAATTTAAAAAATGACTTTCCACAAGAAGACATTTATGTCTTATGGGTAGAGGGAGGAGGAAGGGAGAGAGAAGCATTTTCACACAAGTATTTCAAGCCATTATAGATAAGAGTGTTGTTATGTGACAGATCCATTCGCTTATTATGCCAGAGGGAAGAAGAGACTCTCCTGACCATTTCTCCATATCCTTCTATGATAAAAGGCAAGGGAAATACACAGAAAAAATGGTGCAGGTGGCCAGCTGAGAACCTTGCTGAGCATGGAAGGCAGAGCTTGCTCCCTTCCACTACAAGCAGGAACCTCATAAAA
>PPHD01018403.1:0-10554 GCA_002909625.1 Bambusicola thoracicus
GCTTTAATCCTTTCAACATGCAGAAAATGAGGAGGATTTGCTCTGTATTTCTTTCAGGAGAAGTATCTCCTGCATCTCAAGCTTTCAGGACCACTGATACAGAGGACTCAGACTCCCCAGAACAAGATTACACCAACAGGAACAAAAGCAAAGTGAGAGTCACAGTTTTTTACCTTGGTGGCCTAAAGCTGTCCCCATATGCAAAAACGTGTGGTTGGTGCCTTGTATACATTAACATAGCTAGGTGGAAATCAGCATCAGCGAAGCTGGAGTGGCACAAATATCAGCACACCCTGAGTAAAGTCACTGGGTGTGCTTCAGTTCATGAATGTCCATACTGTGCTTGAGCGTCTGGGCACACACAGTAGTCATGTTCTGCTTGCAGTGTAGATGTGGCTTTTGACCTCTCTCCACATGGAAGCGCCAAGCAAGCCTTCAGAAGATGTGTTACAATTGCTTACTTTTGCAGATGGGACAAAGCTTAAAATCATGCTTATTAAAGGTGGAAATTTCCAGGTAAGATTTCTGGGTGATTCTCGTTCAGGGTGGTTATTCCATATGATAATATTATACGTGAGCATATGGCTCAATGAGCTACAATTAGGCTTCGCTGTCCTCGTTATGCTATTATGAAACTTGTGCTGGTTGCACAACAGAAACACTAATGCTGATGCAGCTGTATGGCTATAAAGATAGTTTTATACCAGTTCGGTTTCTTTCAGTAAGAAAAAATGGAATAAGCTATGCTATAATAAACCATGATATCCATATAACTTTTTGCAACAGATGGACTGAGGAGTCTGTGAGTGCATAAGAAGGATTTTAAGAATGACTCTAGATTTTTGACCATGATTGTTTTCCTTTTCTGTGGGTGTCTACTAATAAGCTATATAATTAAGTCAGGATGTGCATATTCTAAAATATTTTGTTATGGAATTGCAGGCTTACACACATGTAGCCAAGAATAGCAAACACAGTGATAGATTTTGTTTTCTTACTTTTACCTCTCAGCCCTTTTGGTACACAGACTATTTACATCCAGAACAAGCCAATATGCCTATGCCATACATAAGATTTGCATTGTGTACCACATATTACCACGCACTATCTACTACTATTGGGTTACACATCACCATACTCTTGGCCCTATCTGTCACATGAGCAGAATTCCACCATGCTAGGCACTGTATCAGCACAAAGGAGAAATCCGATTCTGTTTCCCAAGGTTCTCATCTTAATAGAAATCAATATGTAACAGGTGTCTATAGATAATACGTGGGAGAGTAAAGAGAAGACAAGCACTGTTTTACATTCCAGATGTCAGGTCTGATAAAGGTGGAGGAGGTGAGCGTAGGGGTAGGAAAGCATGGAAGTGCTTGTTGGAAAGTCTGATTCTTGGGTAATAGTGGAAAGCTTCACTGGCAGCAGCAGGAATCGATACCTTCGTGCCAAGTGAGAAATGATAGATAGGGTGAAGATAAATGACGGAAAGCCTTGAAGCCAAAGATAAGATAAGAAACTTATGTTTGATGCAAGAGTGTGTGGAGTGAGCTGGTGGAGACAGCAGCGAGGGGATAGTGATGGGCTGGAAAAGAAATCTCTGCTGAGGCATTCTGGATGGGGGAGGGCAAGTTTGTCTCGACCAGGACTTGAGGAAACTTTGTCAGACTAACTGAGATGCCAGGTTTTGGAAGCCCAAAAAGGAAGAACTGTACAGATACTGTGTAAAAAGTGCCTGCAGGATGTCCTGTCTACTCTGTCTTGTAAAATATGCTAGAATAGGTGTTAAGTGTGTTTTCTCCTAGCTACTGCACTTGTAGGTACCTCTGTTTGGGAATAACAGTCCAATTTCTGTTCAGCTTAACCCTTTTTTAAGTGAAGCATCAGAAAAGCATCCTGTGGAGCTGAGGAACACCAGGAGCAGCTGTCAGGAGAAGCTCTGTCTGAGCAAGGCCTTCAGCGTAATCCAGATATGCAGACCTAAGAAGCGCGTGCCTAAGGTAACAGCTAGCAATACAGGGCTGACCTGTGTTGTCTCTGGGATGAAAAACAACAGGTGGTGAAATCCGATGGGAAGTAAAATGTTGCTTCTACATTGTTGTGCCTGAGCTGAAAGGTGGATTTTCTTGGTAAACTGTCCTAACGACAGATTAAGAATTCACCAAGTGCTGAAAGGGAGAAGTCTGGAAATAGCTGTACTTCTGTGCATCATCAGTTCAGCTGCAGCTGAAACCATTTGCTAAAATAATTGAAAGATAAGCTGCAGAGGAAGAAGAAAAGCTGCTCAGAATATTGTAGATAACAGGACCGCAGAATATTAGAGGGAACGTTAAGGAGGGCACAAGTAAAACAGGAGAAATCAATTGTGGGTAGCCATAAAAATTTAGACTTTTGCATGTCTCAAGAGACAACCTGAGCTATTGCATTAATGCTGTTGTAGTGTTGTCAGGTCCCATTAGTGATGCTGGATGCTGTATGATTAATACTGTTACAATGATCCTATAAAACAGAATATATTCAGTCAGTGGTTATATTAGCATTCTCACCGTGGCAAACAATTGCATTAATATTGTGTGCAACAGTAAGGAGACAAGAAAGTTATATGGTGATTAATCACTCACTGCCAATGCTGCCACTCGGTGCAGTGTTTATTTTTTGTTTCTGTGAAAGATATCAGCAGTAACAAAGGTGGGTTTGATAATGTAGGTTTTTTTCTACCTTCCTCAACTAAGTATTTTTGGGGGTAGGGTTGTTCAGCAAGCAAGCTATGGCCAAGGGGGAACTTCTGCTTTTGATTATATTACAAGCATCTTGCAGCTATCTTAAGTTTCCCATTGCCAAAACTGTAAAAGCAGTACTTCCTGATGAAGAAGTAAATAACTGTTTTTCAGTCATTATATACCCATCTGTGCTTTGTTTCTCTATACAAGCTGTTTTCCCAGCCAGGTGCTGACTGGCTGTGATCCTACCTGTGGCTGAGGCTTGTATCTTCATATGGGACTTCCTTGGACACTGGACGTGGTGCAGCAACAAGATGTATCCTGGTGTTTTTTTTGGAGGTTGAGGACTATGGGTGTTATCACAGAACATGGGTGACCCAGCAGGGGTCTGGGAGACTGGCGTTGGAGCTGTTGTGAGAGCAGAATTGTAAGGCTATTCTGGGCGATGGCAGATTGCCTTATGTCCATGGTATCTCCGGAGAACCAAGGGCCATGTGGCTCCCTTGGCTGTTTGTAATGACTGAGTACTACTCACTGATACGGCAACGTGAGGATTTTTAGTTAGCTGGTCCCTATTTCCCATTTGTCCCAAAGTTTAAACAATTTTGTGAGGCTGTCTTGTGGAGCTTTTATCCCAGCTCTTTTTCCCTTATTGGAAGCGAGTCTACCTTCTGCTGACACAGCTGAGGCAAAAATAAAGCATCCTCAAGGAATATAATTGCCTATGATCCTCTCTTTCCTGAGCTTTTCTTTTTCCCCTATGATTTTAATGTTTAGGCATCCTGCCTGCTGCTCTAATAGATGAGGGTTTCTGCCCTTTAGAACGGAGCAGCGTAGCATCATTTAGTCACCTTATGATTCCATTAAATATTAAACAGTCAAAGAGATGAATAAACTATCGGTGAAATCTAAGCTGTAAACATGGCTTGATACACTATTCTGTTTGGCTGTTTTGTGCAAAGCAGGTGTAAAACCGCTGCATCTTTGACAAGGTATCAGTTATACTTTGCTTGAACCAAGTGCTGGTAGAGAGACCAGTACAGTATGCAGCATAATACCATTGTGACCGACAGGTATGGGTGAGTTCCAGAAACAACACTGGCTTAGAAATACAGGATCATATTTAGAGATCTGCCTGGTGTGTCAGAGCCATTAGATTGTGATTTGCTTAAGGAACCCCTCGTCTTGGATGATCCTTTGTTTGCACACCTGGACTTTGCAAGAGTGATTAGTGTATACAATTAGTTTGGGGTTGTATTAATATCAAGCTAGGAATGCTAATGCCAGTTTATCTCATTTCTAACATTTCTAACTAGCTTTATGTAATCCGCTGCCACTTGTAAATGTGAAATTTTGCTTACTTTTCTTCTTTTTAACAACATTTACCCTGCTCCTTTTCAGTCTGCTGCATCGAACAGACTGGTCATAGCCATGGAACATCTGGCTGTTGCTTTCAGAGTACATTTTTTTAAAGGTAAAAAGTACATTTTTTTAAAGGTAAAAAGAAAGGAAAATAGATGCCATTTCCTTTCCTGGACTCTTGTTCTTGTCTGAGCAAAATGACAGTGGAAGTATTCGGACTGAATTCACAAGATTTGCTCTTGGGAACTTGCTTTATAGCTGGATCTCCTCTGCCTTTGTAAACCTTACAGTGAATGCTTCCAAACAGGTGATGATCATAGAAATGCCTGACACGTCAAGCAGCAGAAGGAATTAGCTTTGGGAAGGCAGTTATTGATTTGTAAAAAATAAGAAAAACCATAACAAGCAGCAGTTAGTGAAATTAAGTTTCCCTGTACACTGTGTATTTATTATATGGTAGTTGTTAGCTATTTCCCATATAATTCTGTTACTGGCGTACCATTAATAATACGGAGTTTAAAGCTACTGGTAACAAACCGGTCACATTATTGATGGCGGATTCATTGCAGGAGGGAATTTGTCAAAAGTTTGGGTTGGGTATTTCCCCCCCACACACCCCGTACATTTCTGTCTGTAGATTTTACATCATTTTTTCTCCATAGAGACTATTTGACTCATATGTCAGGAGACCTGAAGTCATGGGAAGAAAAGCCCAAGCAACCAAATCAGTTAAAATGCTATTTCTCCCCCAGGACCCAGTTTTTCTTAGATGGGTGAGTCTTCCTCTAGATTTCAACATCTGTTGCTCAGCCTTGCTCACAGCTCAGTAGTGACTTGCTGTTGGTCAGACTTTTGCGAAACTGTGGCAGCAATTGTGGCAGAATAGAGCAATGACACCACAGCATGTCCTGAGGTTCTCTGAGTCATGTTAGATTCAGGAAACAACAGTATAAATAGAGCTCTCCAAATAGTAGCTTTACATCATCGTCATGTGTTTCCAGTCGGGGGATAAATACTTCCTCATTCCAGTGGTTATATCACTTTTCCAGACCCTCTCTAAAACTAAATATAGTCATAGAAAGTGTCCCTGCACATGTAAACTAAAGCAGTTGAGTCATTTAAGACCTTGGGGAGTCGTTGAGAATATGCTGTATCATCCATTGCTAACAGACACAAGGGGGAACCAGAAGTAGTAAGAAGGAGGTGTATGACCTCCTAACTGAAGTCTGGGCTTGGAGATCAGTAATTGTGTTGCATATGAACTAGCCTCGTGGAGATGACCGTCCGTTTGTGTGTTGATAATAAGGAGACAAAGCACAGCCCATGGCCAAGACATCCAGCTACCTTCTCTGTTGAGGAGGTTGTGGAATCCCCCAGCAGCTACATAACACCCCTGGTCATCTGCATTTCTACAGGCCACACTCCAATTGCCAGTGGAGTTCCATTTCAGTGGAATAGTAAGGGAGCAGGGGGATCTCTTGTGCCTGATTTTGATTGCTACTGAACACACGCCCTCATTGTATCACTCAGAACACCTGAAACAGCAGCATTGTTGGGTCCTGTGGTGGGCTGTCAAATTCAGAGTCATCCAGAATCAGTGGCTGTTCCTGGAAGTGTTGATTGTAACTTTGCAATTTCATTAAGAAAAGGGAGCGAGTTGGAGCAAGAGACGTTACAGACGGAATAAAATGCAGTCAAGTGTTCAAGCCCTGTACAAATGTCAGTAGTATCTGTGAGATTGAAAGAACTAATGGAGGGGCTATCTCAACGAGCAAGTGCCCCAGCACCTCATACTGTTGCAGGGATAGCTGCTCAGTCCCCTGCCTTAATGACACTATAATTGCTAACCACTGCAGAATCTCGCTAGCTGTCCTGATAGTGCAGTCCAGTCTCAGAAGGCACATAATAAGCACTGTACACAGGCAGCATTTCAAAATGAGGGTGTACATTTAATAAGTATACACATGTTATACAGTATACAGAGAAGTTAGTCTGGTAAGATTAACGCATTGGAAAAGATAATCAGATGTAAATGAAAGGTGCTCACCAGTGTTGTAGGCTCACAAAAACTCCATGAGGAGCAATCTCCAGGAAGAGATCCTTCCTCAGTGGCAGTCAGCCCTTACATGGGGTCTATGATAGGTGCAGTCTGGCTCCACCCCTTCCAGTCAAACAGGTGAATTGCCTTCATCTGTGCTCCCGTGGCTGACTCAGTGCTTGCCTCAGTTGGTCAAGCAGAGGTTCAGGCCATGATTTAACAGTTCCCATACAGAGGGGATGGTTCCCTTCCAATCTTTGGACATGGAAATATAGGAAGAAAATCACTGCTTAGGCCTGTAATTTGCTAGATGGCTGCGGGAGCTGGTAGTCTGTCTATAGAGAGCACAGCTCTACAGTGCTGGCAGCACTGCTGTAACCAGCCTTGCTCCGTGCTGGACTTTCTGAAGTTCCTTTACCTGAGTCTCTATACCAGAGAATTGTACTCTCTTAGTTATGTGACTGAATATTTTGGATGTATCAAAATGGAAGGCTGCTTCTGTAGTTCTACACTGTAGCTTGCGGATGTAAGAACACGTTTTTGTGGGAAATGAAGCTGTCAGGTGGCATTTCAGTCTTTAGAGAAAGAATCAAATATATCCTGCAGTTACAGTTCAGGCTTCTGTGCATTACATTCAATGTAAACGCTTCTCATAATTCATTTGGATCTGGCAAACGTGTGCCTATAAAGCATATTTGAATTTATCGAGGGTATTTCTTATCTTTGATTTCTTTTTTTCCCCACAGACAGCGGGAACTCATTCACCAATTTCAGAAATGCTGCTTTGCAGAGCGGAGAGGTGCCACTTGTCAGAAGGCACCCAGGAGTGCTGCCCATGCTTGCTGCATTAAGGCAGGGAGCAGTACTCGTGCTGTTATTATGGGAAAATTCACGGGTAGGTAAATGGTAATTTTCCAAAGCAGAATTTGGCACAAGCAGAACTAATTTATTCTTCCTCTTGAACAAAAACACTACAGAGTTTTGATCGGGCGTAGTGATTTGACCTCTGTGAGATCCAGCAGGAAACAAATTGGGCGAAAGAAAACACAGCAGTGGCTTTGCCTGCGGTTCCCACTTTTTGCTCCAAGATGCTTACCAATATTTGTGCGTTATCTAGGTGCTGAAATGAAAATTGTCTACCTCTTCAGCTTTCAGGCTGCCGCGTCTTTTGTCTTAACCAGTCTGTGCACAGCGTGAAAAGGTTTACTGTGCATGGGAAGCAACTTAGCGCTTCAGACGCAGAGAGGCTGGGAACTGGACAACAAAGGCTCCTTGTGAATCGCCAAGAAATACTTTCCTTATAGTAACTAAACAGAGAAATTAATGTTAGTGCAAAGGCAGCACTGCTGTGTTCAGCTGGCAGAGCCCTGCTCAGTCTCACAGCGAAGATGTTTTTATTCAGCTTCCTTTCCAATGCCCTTCCTTTTGGCCTGGGTCACGCAGTATGTGGGTGCCTGGGAGACACCCCCACTTGCACACTGATGCCCACAAACCTGGTTTGTGTCCAGAACAGTCTCGGAGGGTTTGGCATTTATTTCTTCTGTCTTGTTAAGCTACATCAGCCTGCAGTTGCAGCCTCCACATGGCATTCCTCTTTGGTACATACTTTCTCCGTCTCCAGGGCATCACTTGTGGAAGGAGACATTGCCTGGCAGGAGTTCAGGGAACACAAATATTTGGGACTCTGATGGTGAACCGTGTTTCTTTTGATGTTTGTTTGCTCTTTAGAAACATCCATGTGATGCAGGGGCTGACAGGGCGTAGAAGCATATGATCTGGTCAGCCCTGGATTACTGTAGCTTTTGTAAAGCATTTTAGCCTTGAGCGGTATTCATCCTCTTGCCTTTTCTAGCTGTACAAGGAGAAGGGACATTTGCTGCAGGCCAGACTCAGAAGGTCAGTAACTTAAACAAGTTCATTATTTATTTTCCTGTGGCATCTGTAGGCTCCTTTCAGGGCCAAAAAAACTGTATTTGAAGTCTGTAAATATACATGTTCCTTTCCCTAAGAGCTTACGACATTATTGAGCACAAAGACAGGCCAGGAGGAAGTTGTAACAAAAACAGCTAAACAAAATCAGTTGAATCTTTGTGCAGAAACATATTCTGATGCTAAAAGAAAGAATTCGCAGGAAACTTTCCAGCTATTCTAAGTGGCATATTTTTTTTTAATCATTAGAGCATTTTTGGGCCAGTGAGTTCAGAAAAGTCTGTGAAGCAAAGCACCTCATATCCATTCATAGAATCATGTAGGTTAGAAAAGACCTCTAAGATCATCTAGTCCAACTGTCATTCAAACAATGCATGCTCAAACATCAGGAGGTTACTTTTGTCTGTTTTTCTGACTAAAGCAGCCTCAGTGTGAGCCCTGCACGCTTCAGCAAGAGACTTCTGCAAGCAAATCACAGAACAAAAAACTCAAGAGCCCTTTTCTCCATGCAGCTTTTGGGGAAAACCTTTTGTTTAAACAAAGGGAGCCAAATAGTGTCTGGAAAGACTTAGGCTTCCATCTGAGATGAAATCACTTTTGATTCCGTCTGGAAGATACATTCTGGGAACAGAAACAAGCGTCTTAAGGAGCTGTGAGATGGGAAGAGTGGGTGGTGACAAGTGTAGCATGATGTGAGAGGATGGTGGCTCTTTTTTACACCCTGGTAGCAATCTGAAGGACAGGAGGAAGGTCTCGTACTGATGAACACAATCTGCTGAGGATGGAGTCAATTTGAGAAAAACAAGCTAAAAGTTTTGCCCGTGGCAGGTAATTTTGGTTTGTCAAATATTGCATTTTCACTGTCTTGTCACATGGGAGCTCATTGTCAGCACTGTGTATCGCCATAAAGATGGAACAAGAAAAGCGACTCCTTTCACAGCTCATATGATTTGTCACATTTTTTTTGTTTTTAAGATGTCTTTCTTGCCAATGTTGCTGTACACAAAAGCCGTGCACAGGTTTTTGAGAGATAGGCTGGTAATGCATGCAATGGTCTTAAATTCAGAAACACCAAATGGGAAGGACAAAAAAAGAGAAAAATATATTTTTTTTCCACTTTATTTTCCATCTATAGCACAGAGAGTGTACACTGTTGATGATGAGAACAGCATATGGTCACTAGTCCTTCAAGAAGAACTATTACTTTCTGTATGATAAATTTCTAAAAGCCTGGCCTTTTGCAACAGTCTTGGCCAGGATCCTCTGCCAGTCAGGACAGGATTTGGATAGGCAAGCCCAAGCACATGTGGTGCTGGTTCCATGAGCAGACTATGGTGTTACTACATGACTGGTAGGTGTATCTGTGCTAACAGTATGATAGTACAGGTAATGACATCACTAAAGGTGTAGTATTGCGGGCTTCATTCAGTAGAAGATAACAGGTAGTGGATATATGACCTACAAACTTAGTAGGTTCATACCCTTATTGCTATTTAGGATAAAACCTGCTATGATATCCTCAAAGCCTGCATGGAGGTGGCTGAATGAAACCCACTTATTCTTTTGCACACTGTGTAGACACACCAAGTGGATGGGGCCTGCACAGGAAGGTGAGGATGGGGTGGTAGAGAGAGGCACCGGCCATAGTGATTGAAGAAGCAATGGTAAATATCTTCTGTAGCCTACCTCACTTAATAAGTAGGATGAAACTATCTTAAGAATAACTAAGATTGCTACAAAAAGACATCTCATGGACATATGGTTGAATTTGGATGTTTTTTTCTGCCTACTGCAAATCATAAAAGCTTTACAGTGTAGGCATCAGCATGTCCCTGTTCACTGCAGCAGAATTGGACTAGATGACCTTTAAAGGTCCCTTCCAACTCAAACAATTCTATGATTTTATGATTCCGTGTCCCCCACTTTCTCACTTTATTCCTTGGTAGTAGTGGGCTGTATCAAGAAGATACAGTAGGACTTGATCCTTGAGAGGAAATTGAGAATAATCCCCAGGAAGTCAGATTTTTCCCTGGTGTCCAAGCTGCTGAGAGGCCCTAAGGGGCTAGTCAGATTTACAGAATGCCCTGAATTGGAAAGTGCCCACAGGGTCATCGAGTCCAACCCCTGGCTCCACACAGCACCAACCAAAACTCAAACCGGATGTCTGAAAGCGGTGTCCAAACACTCCCTGAGCTCTGGCAGTGAACACTGCCCTGGGGAGCCTATTCCAGGGCCCAACCACCCTCTGGTGAAGAACCTTTTCCTAGCCCCCCTCTGACACAGCCCGATGCTGTTCCCTCAGGTCCTGTTGCTGTCACCAGAGAGCAGAGCTCAGCGCTGCCCTAGTGAAGAGCTGCAGGCTGGCATGAGGCCTCCCCTCAGCCTCCTCCAAGCTGAGCAAACCCAAACCTCAGCCGCTGCCTGTATTTCGCAAAAGGTGTTGCATGTTTTAAATAGCTCTGACAGGGATCGGCTTCATTCTTGCCATTTTGCCACTGTAACACC
>PPHD01018404.1:0-14563 GCA_002909625.1 Bambusicola thoracicus
ACCATACCTGAATTGCTGCTTCTCAGTGAAATGCTAAACGTTGACTGTCAAAACCTGACAGTTTGAACAGGATTTGGGTTTTCCCTTACTGACTGCAGGGCGCACTTAACAGTTTGGCACGTTGCCATATACCTTCTGGTGGATAATTGTGGAGAACAGACCTTTACCCAGTGTTGGAAAGAAGTCTCCTGGACACTTTGCCATCCCAGAACGGCCCAAGACACAATCCATGTGCCTCCTGCCTGGGACAACAGAGCTCTCCTGTCCCATCCCTCCAAGACACAGCTTGTGACAGTATGGTTGCTCCAGAACAAGAGCAGAATGATAATATATAGAGATATTCAATATATATGATTTTATATATATAAAGAAAAGGAAATTATGTTCAATTTGCTGTGGGGCTGGAGATGATGTGAGCTTGGGGTCACCACAGGACTGGCTCTTCCCTCTTGCAATGACACACTGTCCTGCTGAAGGCATACTCACGTCAGATCCCAGTGAGAGGAAAATGTCTACCTCTGAGCAGATGGGTAAATTTTATCTCTAGACTCTATAAGAACATCAGGGCTTCCGCCAGAGATCTTCAGCAGATCTCTGTATTCTTGTTTCAGTGTTATTACATTTTTTTCCCCCTTTTTTTAACCTTAGCCCAACTCATTTGGCTGGCATTTTGAACAGCAATTCCTACGCTTTTCAAGATGTGATAGCCTGGTTTTCTGATGGCCTATCGCAAGACAAAGTTGGGCTGCTTATCAGTAAAAGGTACCTTGTCAACCGACTCAGGAGCAGTGTTATATTTAAAAGGAAGCAGAAGGAAAGCCATAGGGAATAGAAACCACTGCTGCAATGGTATTAAAGAAGAGGCTGTTGTATCAACAGGGATACAGGGGAGGTGAGGTTGGAGGCTCTGGAGCTAGCTGTGGGCTTAGCATATAACTTATTCTGTCTAACACTTGCCATGAAACATCGTGACAATACTCAGGCACTAGTGGTAGCAGAGATATTATCACTTGGGGAGACAACAGAAATGGTCTTATCATTTTGACAATAGCTTTTTTCCCTTATTATCGCTAAGTAACAACATCTCTATTTCACCGCCACTACTGAGCCATTGTTTTTTTGATAAATAGGGTCCTTCTCGTGACTTCTTTTTTCTCCACTTGTATTTTATCCTTTGTGTGCGCATATGAAAAAAAAAAATCCACCAAATAGTGCAGTATTAAAGACTGCATCTCTTAAGAGCCAAAGAAGCTGCCAGAGGGGATGTGACCATGAACACACTGGTGTCTAAGGGACTTGTGGTGCACCTAGGCATGACGAAAGTTGACGTTACCTCTGAGGTCACCACACCTCTGAGGACATAAGAGCTGGAGTATATAGGAGATGTTAGGAGACATTTGTTGGTAAGAATGCCATACTGCATTAGAAAATGCCTATAATAAAATCTGCATGCTTTGGCGTACAGTTTGCCATGTCCTCAGACACCTATGCAAAGAAAGCCTACATCTCCTGTCTGTCTGCATCTTGGGACCATTCAGGTCTCTTGGGAACACCAAGGATTTCATTCACTACACTCCCAAAATACCTTAAAAGGTGGAACCAGGGCTTATCATTGCCCCAACCTCTTTGCTGAGCTGAAGGACCTGCACACCCTGAGCAAGAGTTAGGACTGTGCACATATAGCTCTGTTAGCTGTGGTGCATAGTGACAGCTGGACATATTCACATTTGAGCTAGCTGAACATTTCTCCTTATTTCTCCTCACTTCCCTTTCTGTTCCTTCCTTATGCCCATCCCCATGGTGTCTGAGCACTGCTGTCTACCTGACTGGCCACGATTGTTACGGATTATCATCTGCCTCGGCTATGAGCGTGTGCTCTCCCATTATCTACTCATCATCCACAGTGGCACTGTCTGGATACTTCTTTCTGCTGATACCATCAGCTGCCACTGTCTATTCTATGCACAATAGAGAACCTTCCTATCTGAGCCCATTGCTATGGTTACAGGCATCCTGAGGGTGGTGGGATCAACAGGAGCCATAAATGAAAGTACCACTGCGGCATTTGCATAAAGACTCCCTACCTGCTGAGGAACGTCCACATCCTCCAAAACGACTCCCACGAGTTTCTGTCACCGCTACTGCAAATTTACATGTATGGGCTGGGACATCAGGGCTCAGTTTATACTTTCTTGGCTTGAATTCACAGTGAGAACACTGAGGGGAGAAGAGAGAGAAAATTTACCTTAGAAGATAACAGCACTCACCTCCTTCGGTATAAAATAATGAGGAGGAAGGTCAGCTTTCACTCTATCTTTGCATGCTCTGCTTTGCAGAGAGCTTCCAAGCGCTCAAACCAACAACGCGCTGAGCTACCTGTTAGCCCCAAGCCTGAGCACCAGCAAAGGGAACCATCCATCACGTGCCCACTCCATCACTCTCGCCGCAGAACTAAATGATGTGCTCAAACCCCACCACTAAATGGAGAGGAAATGTAAGCAGACTAACTGCTATCAGAAAGTTAAATGCTTAAAATAATGCCATGGGAGGATTGAAGAGGAAAGAACAGGAGGCAAAGTAGGCTATTTTCCTCATCTGTGTTAATTTTTTCCCCAAACAGAGGAGGCGCATACTGAAATTAACCTCTTCCCCTTTGATTTTTTCCTCTCTCTCTTGTGCACACACACGCACCACTCTCTCCCCCTCTCTTTTAAAGCTTATACATTATGATTTGATGCAGGAGGATTTTTCATTAGTAGATGTGAAAGAGGCTTTAATACAAATCAGTCCAGAGAGCCTTTTGACAGGATTTTTAAATAGTGCCCTTTGTCTCCTGGATGCAGCCGTGTGCTATCTTGTTCCCATGCTGACCTCTCTGTCTTCCCTCATTAAAGAACACATCCGGGCTGCTGAGCCCTCTCTCTTTCTGGAGATCTTCACCGCTTTGTCTCACATGCAGTCACTCCCGTTGCTGACCGACAGCTCCTCACCCCCAGTAATTTCTGCACTGCATTAATTTCTCATTAATCTACATTGTGATTTATGAGTCTGAAATGATGGAAGACGTCTAGAGGAGTGTTTCTCATTTGGCCTGCTGCCTTCCCTCCCCTGCCCCTTCACTTGCCTTCCTCACGAGCAAATGGGTCTCTGCTCCCACTCTGCCCTTCTGCAGAGCATCATCTCTCTGGATCATCACGGTGGGGAGACGGAGGTTAAGCACGGTGCTTCCTGGCTGCTTTCCTCATTAATGATTTGAGAAGCAGATAAATGCTCAGGAGAAACAGGGCTGCATTCCGAAGACCTCTGGTAGCTCCTCCACAAGGTCTGTGGCTGTGCTCTGGCTCCAGTTGCTGTTGGATTCAGGCCAAGGAAATGGGGCCACAAGCCCACAGGTAGATGATGTTTTGGGGTGTGTTGCTGTAAGGCTACTTTAGCCCGGCTCAAGGGAAAGAGGAAAAGAGCAGATCTGCAGGCTCCCCATACTTATTTTATGAGACTCTTATAATCCTACATCAGAATCATTTTTTCCTTTACGTTTCAGGAGTATGTTAAAAGAGAATCAGTACCTAAAAGGGCCTGTAAGAAAGGAGGAGACAGGTTCTTTGCGGGGTCTGTTGGGATAGGACAAGTGGAAGTGGTTTCAAACTAAAAGAGGGAGATTTAGACTGGATATAAGAAAGAAGTTATTTCCAGTAAGGGTGGTGAGACACTGGCACAGGCTGCCCAGAGAGGTGGTGGGTGCTCCATCCCTGGAGACGCTCGAGGTCAGGCTGGATGGGCTCTGAGCACCTGATGGAGCTGTGGATATCCCTGTTCAATGCATGGCCGTTGAACCAGATGGCCTTTAAGAGTCTCTTCCAACTCAAACAATTCTGTGAACAGAGAAATATTTGGCTTTAACGTCACCAGGACTTCGGATGTTTCTCCAAAGCTCCTAAATTTCTAGAACTTGTGGCTATGAGAAATGGGATTTGCTCTGCTCTTTTGGTCATCAGGAGGGTCAGAAAACACAAAGAGCGCTTTGTTTAGAAGATGAGAGGAAGCTGGCGAATGCCTTGTACAGGACTAAATAAATGCAGGTTGCAGTTAAGGTAGGAGTGGGAAAAATGAATAAAGGAGTCAGAAGGGACAGAAGAAGCAACGGGTGGAAGTTGATTACAAAGATCTTTTGTGCTTTGCCTCAACTGCCCTGATCTGCTGCTCACTGAAGCCAGTGGAAACATTGCTACTGACTCCCTGGCAGTGCATCCATATTTCAGACAATTAAGCCATAATAAATTTCAGTGGAAAGACTCCTCACCACACAATAGCCTGCGAATCACAAGCCTGATGGTCCCACTGAAGAAAGAAGAAAAACTACCTGGACTTCTCCATTGCAGGAAGTGATTTAATTTCAGGTGAGCTTCGGAAACGAGGATTCACCTTGACTCTTTACTTTCCTGGTCTCTTCCCGAATCACAGTATTCACAGGCTGATGCAGATCTTCTCACATACAGCGTGCAAAGGTGGTTCTGGTTCTCAGTCTGCTAGAGACAATTTACAAAAGCAGCAGTGACCAGGGCTAGCAATAAAGATTAGCTGCTACTGCATGAATATGTAGATGAATATGCAGTTGCTCTGACAGCAAGAGGGGAAAGCTGTTTCTTTGGGGACTGGAAATAAAAGGGGGAAATAGCTTGGCTTTTTAGCTGTTGTCTTAAATTGATATTTAGGAGCGCAATCTCTGTGCTGTTGGAAAAGGAGGAGAGTGACAAAGAAAAGAACTTTTTGTAAAAAAATCTTCCTTATTCTACTTTGTTAATCTTTCAGATCTTTAGAATTTGGGTAGTGTGGCTGGAAAAGGGAAAAAAAAAAAACACAAATTGTTTCTGTGTAAATAGAGCTTTTACACAGAGCACAAAAGCTTGGGGTGGGAAGGGTATAAAAATATTTTAATAGGTAACCTTTTATTTGGCAAAATATGTATTACTTCCTATTATGAAAAACAGTTGGCATATTTGAGATGAAAATGGTTATACATATACATTACAATTACATATTCATTTGACTTTATATTACATACACAACTCAATTTGGATAAATGTCTGAAGCCAAAGGAATAAATTAGGATTGGTGCCGAGTGCTTTCTTTGCCCTTCCTCATTGTGTTTGCTAGATTTGCATTTTATAGTTGCACATTAACAAATATGCATATTTCATTATGGTTTTGGATTAAAAGGTTATCATCTCCGTTACCCATTAGTAATAAACAAACACGGGCTTTCCATGTGAATTTATCCCTGGCTCAGCTGTTTGCTGATTAGGTTGTTGTTGCTGGGTTTCCTTGTTTTCTCCTTGCGGAGAATCCCTAAATCCATTTCTAAAGTGCTGTTGTCCTCTAGGGAGTGATGAACGAGAAAAGGAGTGAACAAGAGCTGGAGGCATCCTCAGGTGGTAGGATGCGCAAGGAGCAGAAGGTAGGGCCGGGACCACCATGCAGCCATGTCAAGAGCTTAGTTTGGGCAAGGGTCCCCAAAGCCTGTGCCCTGGGGCAAAAAAGTACCTTGGAAAATCTTGTTGAAGGCTGCAGACATCCTTAGAGATAGTGGGTTGAGCAGGAGGCAATGGAGTGAGCTCTTAATTTAATCTCTTTGACCAAAAAGTTCCTTACTGATCAGTGTTGTATTTCCAGCACTTGCAGGATGGAGGTAAGAAGGGATCAGGACTGAAGGAGGTAAAGAGTGGTCAGGTACTGGCTAAGCTGCCCAAGGAAGAGGTGGAGACACTGTCCCTGGAGATGTTCAAGAAATGTGAAGATGGTGGCACTGAGGGACATGGTTATGGGCATGGTGGGGGTGGGTTGGGGTTGGACTTGGTGATCTTAGTCATCTTTTCCAACCTGAATGATTCTATGGATCATCACCACTAAGGGATGTGCCCTAGTTCCTGTGGTGCTCTCAAGAAATGGCCTTTGGAAGGACCACTGCTTGAGGTGGCTGGTTGTCTTCTGTCTTGCACAAAGTTTGGTAGAAAATGCCAATTCACATCTTTAACAGGAAGAAAAGAAATAGCATATAGACCATTTCAGCACAAGTAAAAGGAACTGTCATTTTCTGCATTGCTGGAGGTCATTTTCCCTAAAACCTGCTCTCATGCAGTGAAGAACAGGTGGAGAAAAAGGGGCTGTGCCACTCTGAGACACATAGACATTTTGTTTAGCAGTGAAAGAAGGTCTTAAGTAAGTGAGGGTCAGCAATTAGCCCCTTTCTTGCCACCAGATCTGTTCTGAAGTGGCTGCTGACACCTCATCACTGTCAGAGCAGACAGGTGAAGACAACCTAAATAGCCCTCCTGAGGCCTGAAACAGCCAAGAGGTGTTTTAGAGCATCACAGCATAGATGCATCTCTGGCTAAAACGCCTGGAGCTACAAGTATTCAGTAGCTCAGCTCTGACCCTTGTTGAGTCCTTCTTGAATTGCTTCTGTGCTGTAAACGGGATTTAAATATCAGTAAGCAAATCATCCAGAGGGCTTCTAGAGGGGAAGAATCTCTCCAGCCTTATGATGAGTGATGGGTCACTGTGCAGTCACTGAATTGACGTACCCAAGACCATGACTGCCTGAGCAGGGAGTAAGCAGCACAGATGCTGAGGGAGATATTAAAGACCAGGTGAATTTTGGGAACACTTTGCATTCAGCACCCAACCAACAGCAAGGGCCAGTTTCTAAGGGCAGCAGGTAGAAAAGGCTGCCCTGAAAAGCCAGCACTGGAGGAAGGCTGTCCCCTCCCAGAAGGGAGCTTAACGGCACTGCCTTAATGGCAGGTGCTATTTGTCACGCTGACACTGGGACAGGATTGGTGTCCTCTCACCATAGAGCCGCACATGCTGTAGGATTACAGTCTTTGGCTCTGACTATTCACCTGCTGCAAATAAGCGCTACGTACAAAAGCAAATGCGATTTTAATGGATTTTTATTTTTTACTTTATCGGTTTTCCCTTGCCTTCTTAATATCACCTCACTAGAGTCAGTGGGTGTGAATGCCTTAAAAGAAGGCATTTTAGTGTTATTTTTCCTTTTCTGTGGCTGTAAAAAAAAGAAAAACGAAAAGGCTCAGTGGCTTTTCAACAGATAAAAGCCCCAGTGGGGCTGCCCACACAGCCCCTAGCACCTATCTCTGGATCATCTGTTGCTCCCAGCTTTTGCAGCCTTGATGCTTTTTGTTTATTCTGTAGCCCTCTCTGCAGTTCCTTTGCTGCCCTAGACCCGCTCTCCAGTAGCATAATCAGTGTCATTGTCCAAAGCTGTCCCCTACTTAGATCTGGTCTGGGCACACTTCACCAGGGGCCTTAAAGGCCATCCAGTCCAGCCCCTCTGCAATGAACAGGGATGCCTACAGCTACATCAGGTGCTCAGAGCCATCCAGCCTGACCTCAGGTATCTCCAGAGACATAGGATTTGCAGCAGCATGTCCTTCCATGCCAATCTTTTTCAAAGGTTGTGCTTTGATGGGCTGAATGGAAAGAGCAGAACACTTAGAAGGTGTTGTATGGGCATAGTCAATCAAGCAAAGGAGTACAGAAAAGGTCAAGGTAGTAGTAAAGCATATTAATAAAATTTGCCTACTGTAATAGGGTGTTATAATAATTCTAATGCTGCAAACAAAGATTGCAAAGAGAGTTGGTGTAATGCAGGAACAGCAGCATAGCAAAGTATTAGGCTGCAGTAAATGAAGATATACCCCAATACAGCAGCTGCAGACACAGAAATAAAAGGAGGGAGGAAGGGAGAGGATTGACTTACCCAGAAAAGATCTCAAATACACAGGGATCTCCAGCAAGGATCACCTCTACCTCCACTGCCAACCCTTAAATGAGGTCTGGGAAGGGGTGGATCCTGGCTGCACCCCTTCCTGCCACTCAGGTGCACTGCACTGCATTGCATTGCATTGCATGCACCTGAGTGCCTCTAGGTTGGCCCTGCCTTCCCATCAGGTGCTCAATCACTGTTTCAAGACATGACTTAGCATTTCCATTACAGTTGGAAATACAAACTGTATTCTTGAGTAATAGACCAGGGGGGGCTCATCCTGGGGCCCCACCATAAAACCTTCTCATGCAAAGCTTTTGCATGTGCAGTCTTAACAGAGAGATGAATGCTCAAGTAGTCAGTACTTGGAAGCTAGGTGTATTTTTCCAAACCATTCATGATGGGGATATGGTGCCTGTGATAAGTACACAGCAGTCTCCTACAAAACAGGCTGAAGGTGGTAATTCAGTTCACCTAGGCCACCAAACAACCATCAGATAATTGTAAATTTGGAGTGGAACTAAATAAGCTATACATAGCTGCAAGGCTTCATTTCCAGCTACTAATCCTCTTAAATTATTAAGTCACCCTGTAAACTATTAGCTAAGTATTTTGAAGAAGAGACTCTGCTGGGTGTAGCCTCGTATAACTCTACAGACTTCAAGCAGAATATAACTTAGTATAGAAATAAATGGATGTGATTGCACAACCCACCTTGAACTACAAGTGCATGCCTGAAACTTAGAGACCTTGTATAAAACCTTGATGCAGCATTGTAAAGCCAGCCATCCCCATGGAAGAGAGGAAGCTCAGTAGTCTGCACAGACGGGTACTTTCTTTCTGATCAATAGCAATGAGAAATCTTCTGTAGTCATATTTTGTTGGCCATTCATGAAGGATTTTCCAGAGCTTTTTTTTTTGCACATGAATACCATCTTGTTGCAGTTGGTCAAATCATCCTCTGAAAGTGATTCCTGCAAATGATTTAGCTCCTTTAACAGTTCTCTCTTTGCCAGACTATCTGCAAACAGATCATGAGTTTTATTAAAGTGTTGATTACTTGCAGTTTCACAACTGTTCAAACTACAGTTGGTGCAGCCAAATTTAAATGCCGCTGCAATTGCAAATGGCTTGCGATGAGTAAGAGCTATTTCTGGTCTACTACTCATGCTGTACATGTGGTCATCCATGTTGCACAGTCTTGTTTCTACTCCTGGGATGTATGGGAGGGACATGCTAAAAGGAAAGAATTGCTTTAAAAAAAATGGCTGGAGGCATGTGGAACTGCTCAGCTAATGCATTGTGCGAGTAATAAATAGGAGCTGTTCAAAAAGTCTTCAAGTACACTTCCATGAGGAATACTCACAGCTACTTAACAGCATCAGTATCTCTGAAGCTCATTTATCCCCACTAATATTCTTGAAATAAACACTCGAGTGTTCATGAATAAATGTACCCTCTCTGACTGATGTGAATTTGTTCATGGCTATACATTATTCCGAATGAATAGTGTAATTCACTCTAATTTATACAAGGAAGAGGAAATTGATGGAGGAAATAATGAGATTTGGGGTAATATAAGCACTGTCAGCAGTCTTATGAAAGGGTATTGTAACATCTTCAGGTTGGAAACCATTTTCTGAGGCTGAGATTCTCGTGGCTGACATAAGGTAGAAGATATGCTGCTGGTCGTATGTGTAGCATAGAAGCATAAATTCATTAACATTGGAAAAGACCTCATTGGAAGAGATCATCTAGTCCAACTGTCCGCCTACCACCAATAGGACATGTGGGGATCAATATTACTTTAAGCTTATAGACATAGATGTTGATGATTAACAGATTTGGTAGCAACCAAGCTGCGCACCGGGAGGTGGCATCTCATGGCAAACATCCCTGGGGACACCTGCAGAACCTCTGAGCACCATTTGGTGGGGCAACATAGCTTGTCTTTGTGGTGGTTAGCACAAGTCTGACTGCTTTTTGCTCTCCTCTTGTTCCAGATGAGGGGAAGGGTACAGCAGAGTGAAATCACCCAGTTTCTACTTTTCATAGAGGCTGCCGTACTTTCTTCTGCCTCATCTTAAGACACTTAGAATAAATCAGATTTTCAGGAGCGCTCAGTGCTTTGAATTAGGGATTATGACAGCAAGGAGATATAAAAAGGTGCTCGGTGCTTAAGAGCCTAAAACTGACCCTTGGGCTTTAGCCCACAGCAAAGCTCACTTCTTTTTCCTGGCTCAGCCTTCCACGTGTGTCAAATAACAGAAAAAAAAAGCCACTTTCTGACCAACAGAACCAGCAAATGGAAAGTGCAAAACGTGATAGGCAGAAAGAACTCTTCATGCCAACAAGCGTTCTCCTGCATGGTAGGAAATGCAGTCAGGCTAGGTAAGATAAAAAAGGAAGGCAAAGAGTGGATAAGCATCAGTCTAATGGTTACAATACAATGTTCTCAGATGATGGAAAGATACGACAGCAAACAGTAAAAGGACAAACAAGATGGTTCCAAGAAGGTGAAGTAATAGATGGAGGATGATAGGTCAGGAAAACATCTATGAAGACAGGAGCTATTTCTGAGCCACATAAAGTCAACAGGCTGCTCTGTGACCAGGTCCTTCTTCAGGGACTTCAAAACATTCTGCACTTATTTGCAGTAATTCTGAATGTTTTTCGCCTTGGCTCAATCACAGGAAATCAAGTTTAAAACAGAAAAGACACACAATTCCCCAGCTTCTCTTCCACAGCATCCCTTCCACATTAACCATTTCACCGCTGGAATGACATCAGCCATGGCTCTACAAGTACATTTCAGCAGTGCTCAAATGGCAGTCTCTTGGCAGCGCCATCCAAACACAGTGCCTTTCCATGGCTAAAGCAACAGTAGAAGATGTGAGCTCTACTCAAAGCCTGCACAAAGGTCTATGGGACGTGACAGTAACAGACAGGAGAAGATACAGAAGTAAAAAGTGTTTTCATAACAGGGAAGTGCGTGATCAATTCCAGCACCCACTTTGCCAAATTGATCCTTTTCTGGGTTTGTGTTGTTGTCCACCATGGCTGTTTCTGAGCACTGGTGAAGTGAAACTTCAGAACAAAAGCACAGAATCCCACAGACAGCTTGGACATTTTGCTTTTTTGAGGAGCACGGGTTTCTGACAAGGATAAGGTCTATTAAGGATTGTTGTTTTTTCTCTCTCATTTTTTCTTTTTTTCTTTTAGGTATCCAGGCCTTTGGACTAACGTACATGCTGGAAGTACATTCTTGTATTGGGAAGACATTATTCTTCCCTTCCACATAAATAAATAAATAAAAGTTTTAATTTGTGATATGAACTAGCATAAGCTGTGAAGGAGCAATGCTAATTTCCCAATTTCCACACATTAAAATGATAAGGCATAGGCCTGGCAGCTAGATCCAAAAACCACATGGCACTGGGGCAGTGGAAAAAGAAAATCAGCAGCTGATGACAGGCACATGTCCTGGTTTCTCTGCTTTTTATTTTTGGAGTATGTTGGGATAGTCTTCGGTGTTTGCTCTGCTGACACGTTGGCTGCCCAGGGTAGCTGTAATAGGCCCCTGTGGGAGGTGTATAATTGAGATATACAGGCATTCTGCATATTAACAATATGTGCTTGTCCTGCTTTGAAAAAAAAGGCTGAAATAATTTCTCTCCCATTACCCTTCCTTCCTTGCTTCCCTCTTGCCTTTGGGCACTCGCATGAATTGCTTTGCTGGAAGGAGGGTGAGGTTCTGGACAGGTAGTGTGACACTGCTGGGGTGAGACAGGCAGACCTCTGAAGGGACAGCGTGCTACCAGAGGGGTTAAAAGTGTGGTAAAGGTGTCATGCCTTCCCTTTCCCATCTCATCCTCCACTTCCCCGTCTTTACATCCAAGGGGTTCATATTTTTCCCAAGTTGAAGCTGGACATTTGGGTGGAGGTTTGGGAAATTTTGCCCAGCATCAGCCACGGTTTGGTCAAAAGCTGGCAGCTGCCTTGCCAGGACCTGTGTTATATCTAATCCTGTTTTAGTAATCTTTCTGATCATGCACTGTGCTTTAGGGCATCACAGCTTGTCTGGGCATAGGTCTTTGCTGAGAATTGGTGTTCTCACACTGGGATTATTTAACATGGGGGGCTCAAGAGTTGCCCAGCTCCCTAAGAAGATCAGATTGAATGCCCAATGAGGTTTTGTGTTCTGGATGAGTGGGAAGTAAGGACTGCTAAGGCATGGACTCCAGTGTTCCTACTCCGTAATAAGAACACAACTACTGATTTTGTGATAACATGCAAATACTCAAGCCTCAGCCCTCCAAATCCTCTTTATCTTCTTGGAGAACTGGCTTGTAGTTCCCAATCGATTTTGACATTTCCTTCACATTTGTCATTGTCTCTTTAACCCAAACTATGATTGCTTTAAACCCCATTTTCAAAGTCTCAGGGCCAAAGATGGATTTAAATCTGTAGCCACATTTTTAAAATGAATTTGCCTTATTGCCATTCTCCATCCTTCCCTGCATGCTGGCAGTAAAACAAACCTCCCTTCAAATACTCTGTATTTGGAACTGAATATTCAGGTCCAAATCTGGATCTAGCTTCCAACAACTGTAGCTTTTCCAGAAGAGATTGCCCAAAATGCCAGGCTGGTTAAAATCCAGATTCTAGCATTGCATCTGGATTCCAACTCCAGGGAAAAGGAACCAAGGCAAAGCAACATTTTCTTTCTTGTAAAAATCCACTGGGAGGAATAAAAACAACTACACTTTCCAGGTACTCCGAGAATATTTCAGCTGGGCGAGGCTTCTCTCTGCAGCCTTTCATTTAACATCACAGCCTCTGCCTTCTTTCGTTCACCAGCCTGATTCACAACTAATCATCAGCAAAAATATGGTGCAAGCTTTTATGACCACCTTGCATTTTCTAAGATCTGCCCAGGGTGCTTAAAAATATCCCTGGCTCCTCTGTTCAGCTTCATCTCCTGGTTATAATGAGCACACGAGGAGCAGCTGTGATAGTGCAGTGATGGTGGGTTCCTCCTGTGGGCTGCATGTTCTCGTTTGGCCTTTTCAATGAACACTGTGGCTTGGCAGGGCTTTTGCCAGGGATGAAAATGAATGAGGAAGATGAGCAGCTTGGTGAGGTCATTTCTGGTTGGGCTCTGCCTGCTGGTACAGCGGCTGCTGCTGCTTTCAACTCAGCCTGACAAAATCCTTTGGCTCCTGTACTCCCTCCTGCTCCTATAATCTGCAAATTAAAACAAGGAGTGGGAGAGGGGAGGAAGAACCTTCATAGTAATCAGAGGGAGTTTTGGACATGCTTCTCCATCCAAGGCATTGAGGTGTGTCCCTTTGCTATTGGCACCTTATGAATGTCATAATGTTTGATGTTCCTCAGAAACCTACAGATGCTTCAAGCAAGGCTTTGTGTGGTCTCCCTGGGCACATGACTTATCAGTGACATGGCAGAGCTGTTTTAAATGTAGACTTGGGAGAGGGGCTCTTCCCATGCACCCAGCATGCTGCCTTTGCCTGAGGTGGAGCTAAACCATCCTTCACATTCACCTCGCTGATATCAGGAGATGTGTTTTCTCACACCCTTTGCAAGACTCCTCTTCTCATTTAAATCCTTGCTTCCACTTTCCAGACCTCTGAGCAGAGCAGTACCTCCCTGTGATGCTGCAGCCCCTGCCCTTGAGCAGATGTCCACACAGCTCATGGCATTGCCTGGGCATTCAATCAGCTTGCCAGAATTGCAAAGCAAAGGCCTCGGATATCTCATTCCAGAGCAATCCCTTTTGGGAGAAAAAGGATGATGGTGTACTCCTACTCCCTAGGTCTCCACAGTCTGTGAGAGACTAGCTCAGCTACCAATTTTTTAGCCACAAAGACCCTGCTGCCAGCCTGGGTACTGTGAATGCATATATCACATCACAGTACTGCAACACGCTCACTGGAGAGCTCTGCATCTGCAGCCGCCTGGATCTGCCTCCCCACCTGCACCAGCTCTCAGAGAGCAGCTGGCTTTCCCTGCTCTCCGGGGTGAAAGCAACTCCTTGACCATAAAGTGGAAAGAACACAAAATTTATCAAGAGGCTGAGGCTTCCTTCCAAACACGTTGTCTTTGCTGCTTTCCAGTGTCCCTTCCCCCTCAAGGGCTCTCTGTGCTCATTGATAGCTACTTACCAACTTCCTTGGCCTCCAACTGCTCCCAGCACAGCCCTAGATAAGAAGCAGCTCGTCTGGATTTTGGCTGTGGTTTATGAATTGCCAGAGCAGGTATCCCTCCAGGGTCTCCTCATCTTCCCATCTAAATTAAGCTAACTGCACTTCAAGCCTTTCCCCTGGGATTCTGATCTACTTCGCCCTTAGTCTTTGTCTCTTTACAATGTCTGCCAATGTCTTCGGGCATATCTTCCATGTTTTGAGCAGCTCTGGCTCTGGGCCACACTGTTGGCTGGCCAGGCAAACCTTGCAGCAAAATGGCTCCTTATCCACGTGGGTCATAACAAGGAGCCCTGTCTCACTCAGAGCCATTTCCTGCCTTTTTTGACTCCCTGTCAGCCACCTCATCACTGGAAGAGGACAGAGCCTGGCAAACGGCATGGCTATCGGGAGCTGAGACCAGCTTGGGTACCTGCGTTTGGGCTGCTTATCTCATTGCTTCAGCTTGCCTCCCCTTGTCCCCCCTCTCTCCTCCAAGTCCTTTGGTTCTGCAGAAACCAGTGGGGAATAAATGACAAAGGGCTGCCAGTGGCTTGAGCAGGCTGGCTCTGAT
>PPHD01018406.1:0-11284 GCA_002909625.1 Bambusicola thoracicus
ATACATCAGGAAATGAAAAACTGAGGCATCTCCAAGGACTATGAATAGTGTAAAAAGCTGAAATCCCATCTTGGAAATAATCTGACCTGTTCTGCCTGTTTTATATTTGCAATTTGCATTCATTGAACGTCTTTTGAGGGCAGTTGATACACTACAACTCCACTACAAGTTTCAGCAGGACTGATTTGCTCTAGTAAGGGCAGCATCTACAGTACAGTAGAAAAATTCATGCTGACCGTTTTCTGTCTTACTTTGATCCCATGCAGAATTTCCCTTTCCGCTCCAAAACATGTCCACGCCAAGCCTCTCCATCCTATTTATGGCTGATGGGAATCTCCTGGAGCAGTCCTGACTCCTACCCAGGAGCAGCCCCCAGTGAGGACAAGGATGTTTTGGCCCCGGTGGTCTGCAAGCAGAGCCTCATCACTCACTCACATGCATCAACATGGGATGTTTAGAAACACCACATGTGGAAGGAACACTCTGCACATATATGAGAACACCAAAACTGCTTTCATTGTAGCTAATTATTTGCTGTTCTCACACACCTGGGAGAGTATATATGGTGCTCTTAACATGCTACTGGAAAGACAAAAACTCTTTTTGTGGATATGTATTTTCTCACAGAAGTCCAGGAGTACACAAAAGAAGAACAAAATGCCTTTAGAATTGATACTCCATCACTTCTTTCAAAATACGAGCCACTTCCAAAAAGAGAACAGCTGTAGGCTGGTATTTGGTTCCTTTTAGTCACACTAAAGCTGTCTGAATTAGTCATGTCTCATGTTCCAAGCCACAACAGAATTAGTATTCAAGAGCACATCACCTAGATCATTACTTAAATTATCATCATTTGTCATGTGAATCCTTGCCTCCCTCACTAGTGATACTCCATTGTTAATTGAAATGTTGTGCAATACAAAACCTGCTGGGAGAATCTTAAAAATGTTAGTCTACTCATGTTAAGATGTGCTACTAGATCATTGGTACAAAGATGCATGAGTCTCCTCTGCTGAACGCCCAAAGTTATTTCTGCATCAGCATTAATTTTATGTGCTTCATTATACTGTAGTTTTCCTTATAGTTTCTAGAGAATTGCAATTCTGTTTAAAAGGCATTTCTAAAGGGAATAATTACTATTTGCATTGACTGAGAAACAATTGGAAAAAATATCACAAGACAGAAAATAGCCAGTGCATTGTTGCATTTAGGATGCTCTCAGTGAGACCATGTGCAGCTAAGCAGACTTCCTAAAATACAGGTGCTTCAGAGACTGGCAGCTTGGTAAGGCATGCAGCGTAATCCTTGTGAAAGAAGTGAAAAAGGCTGAACAGAAGAATATTATTCCTTCCTCCTTCCTACAGCTGAAGGATAAGTAATGAGAGAACTTGCATTTTATCAGACTCACCAGAGCTAACACCATCTCAAGACATCACACAGTTCTCTCCCGGCTGCAAAATGAATCGTCTGACTTTCCTTTTCTACTCTTGCAGCCATCCGCACTCATCCTGCAAGACATCTAGACTCCTCTACTACTTCTCTTCTTCTGCTGCTTTAAGTCTTTGCATACCTACACAAGGCAGGACTTGGAACCTGGACAAATTCAAATATTTCTACCACTTCTTTCCTCTCTTTTATTTTTAACATAGTGTCCAACAGCTCTGAACATCAGTCCTCTTTTTCCTGTTCTGCCAGCTAAGTAAACATGAAGCTCAGTAATAAGTACTGACAGCTTTTCATCCATGAGTCATTTCCTCCATGCTCCAGACTCCTCTCCATCCAAATGTCCCTCTCTTGCCCTTCCAATATTTGCCCTCCTAAGTCCAACTGTAGTTTGTGCCCAGTGACCACCTGCACATTGCACTTAAGTATCCTCATTTTTTCTCCCATGCTGCCCACTGCACTTTGAAAGACTTCCCAAGAAGACAGTTTCCAAGTTTCTTCCTTCAAAACACTTCCCAATTTGTTCATGTTACTATTTACAGCCATTTGGGTAGGATGCTGAAGTCAAGACTATTCCATGTGGTCTCCATCCAGAGACCTTGAGTACCACACAACATAAACTACCAACAAGTAATCCTCAAAGTGAGATGCAACAGTGCTGAGAAACTTGGTCCAGTTCCCTCACCTCTCTCTCGAGCACAATTTCAAGAGTGTTTCTCAGAAGACCTTAGCGCCACCTCAGCTGTGACCAGTGAAAAAGTGATCAATAAGCCACAAACATATCAAAGCACTTGCACATACCTGTAGCAACATAGCAGACATGAGTAAAAGAAGGGAAAGCATTTGAAGTCACTAGCCTTGAAGATAAAAATGCTTCTAGCAAAGATGCCCTATTCCATGTTATAGTCGCTGTGTACAGAAGGCACTCACTGAGTCACTAAGCTTACTCTTTATATGGGTTACGTGCTTCCCCACAGAGAAAGGTTAAAGCCAATAAGAGATTGATTTTTTTTTGCTCTGACTTTTAATAGCTTTCAACTGTCAACTCATGGCTGCTCCTTAGTCCTCCACACACAGACTTTGATGAAACCTGCAGCAACATGGAAGGAAACTTCATCAGCTTCTTGGGGAAGGGCCAAGACTTTGGCAGAGGCACCAACCACTTCCCTGGGATGGCAGTGGGAGTTTACAGAGCAAGCAAATGGGACCATAGAAGGCAAATATTGAGTAGGATGAGTTTCTATCTTCAAAAGCAGAAAGACATCTAACAGAATGCAAGGCAGCTCCTCCAGAGATAGAAAAGACATATCCTTTAAGTCATATGTACACTGTTCAAGTGTACATTACAGTACCCAACTTGGGCTTTGTTCTTAAAATCCTTCTTAAATATGTGCCTGTGAATGAGAAGCTGACTTGCTCTTAGCTCAAAGCTGCTTCATGCTTTCCTCTCCTCCTTGAAAAGCCAATTAAGTACAGAAAAATCATGGTGAGTCCACATCCCCATCTTCCCTGAAAGCAGTTCATCTCTTGCTATTTGTTGATGAGGTGAGGACTTCAGCCTGTTCCCACTCTTCATTATACAGTTCTTAAACATTTGCTAGACTATAAGGTCTAGTGGTACTTGACACAGCCCTAGGTGCTTTCAGCAACTATCATTCCACCTAGTCTTTCAAGCAGTGCCCCCAAAAGAAAAAGAAGCTGATGTACCATCTAATTTTTCCCATCACTCCTAATTACTTTTTATTCAAATTTGCTTTGCTGAATGACTATTAAACTGAGGAATTAAAAGCAAATCATTGTCATCTTGTCATTCAGATTTCTGCAGTCTGAAACAGTTACTTCTAATTGAGAATCTATCAACCAAAGTCGTAACTGCTGATTTAATGAATGATTACAGTGGCTTTGAAAAAGTCATTTCAACACTTTAAGCCATTTGAAAATGATAAAAACTTTTAAGTCTCATTGTAAGCTCATAACTGTTACTAGATTCATGAAGTATTACCTCAAAAGGCCGTGTAGTTGGCCCAAACAAAAAAAACCACTGTAATTTGAATATATTTACTCTAATACTAATAGTATCACCAAGTCTTATTCAGAACTTACTCAAATGAAACAACTGGGTAAGTACAAGTTTTCCTTAAGGAAAAAATAAATAAATGAAAAGGATTAATAATTGAGAAACCCATCCAAAGTCTACCACAGTCATTAGAAAAAGGGGAACTTTACTGTTATCCGAGTTCACATATGAGCACCAGGACTCATCTTTATGTAAGGAACTGACACTGGAGAACAGCACAGGAGAAAGAAGCATGTCCTGCCAGTATCCGCACGCAATACTTTCTATTGTAAAGATTCTCATTTTCATTAAGGGTAAAGATTTTTATATGCTGTTGTGGGGCTTCCATCAGCACTGCCAGGTAAATCTTCCAAGTGTTCAGTAAAATACCAAAGAGTTTCATGCTTTTCTACAACCTGGAAAAAGCTTTTAATACACATAAGCAATTGTTGCTGCTCCGAAGTGAATGTCTCCTATTTTATTATGCTGGCTCACCACATCAGAGGTGGATATAGGACGTATAGCAATAGAGATTGAGCCTCTCCATCAATATTCTGTTACGTTTTGTTGCAGTGAGACAGATGGCAGCAGAGGGGCAGTATGACAGAATGGCATATCGTGTGGAAGTGTGCACGAAGCATAAGGTATGGAACTGAATTCCCCCATGTGGGGAAAAAAATGATACTGATTACTGACCTTCATCGGTTCTTGCTGAACATTTATGCAAACCAAACAGTGGCTGTGAGCACAGGGAGGCTGTGGGTGGTGCATTTCAGCAGTGGTGACAGCAACAAGAAAGGCAAGGCACATTTTGGACAGCCATGCAGGTTGTTACATCTGCATCATGCAAGCTCTTGTTCTCTGGCAAAAAAGCACAGCTCATGGTGGGGTAAATGTTGAAAAATAGTGTTTTGTAGCTGAGAATCTGCTCTATCAAACAGGGTTATTGTGCTCCTTGTACCAGTTCTAGTTTCCACAGAAATAAAGCGGAGACATTACTTTCAAAGCAATCTATATGTAAGAGAGGAACAGATTTCTGGCACTGCCTCTCCATGATGGGACAAGAATGAAAAGGCTTTTTTAATTGTAACATTTTTTTTCCTCATAACATGTGAAAATTAGAAGTGAACAGGTGGGAAATGATGCACTTTTCTTTTTCTCCATTCTCCTTAAATTACAGTCCTGCCATCCTCCTAGCAGAACAGGTTATAATTTCATCTTGTCACTACATGCCAGTTCTGCATTTGTCTACAAAGTTTTGTGCTTTTAGAAACCTCCCTTCTTGCCCTTTAAGTAGACAAGGCCCTTCAGTGGGGAGTGCCCTGAGTGAGTGAGCACTATGGAGATGGGAAACGCATTTTAAAGCCAGTTAGCTAAACATTACCCCCCTTTAATCACATCTCTGCTCTGTCTTGCTGTAGACTCACTTATTAATGTTGCTTTGGAGACAGCAAAATTTTCCCAAAAGATTCAGATAATGATCAAATGCATCTTTTTAGTATTTTTCTCATTGTTGGATATTTATCTATTTTATTTCTATTTGTACAGAGGTGTCTGCTTTCATTTACAGTGGTTTCATTTGGCTTCTTACTTTCTTGTAGGCTGTAAAAACAATATATATGAGAGAAATGACAACAAATTAATTTTACAAACATAATGCAGAGAGAGGAGGCCTACAAAGTTGTCCTCCCTCGTGTATTGTTGCTGCTTATGGCATATGAATTTAAATGTTCATTACTGGACAACGTACTCAACAAAGTAAAGAATGTCACTTCTATTTACTATTTGCAGATTTAGTGAATCTTCCTAATCTATCATGCAATATTTTATAACACAGAGAGAGAGTGAAGAAAGAAAATCACTACTTGCTCATGTACTTCAGTAACAGCTTTCCATGGCTTACCAAAAAGAAAAAAAGACCCAAACTTGAGGTTGTCTCAATAAAACGAGTGACCTCTCGGTCAGCTGCCAGACACAGGACATCAATTCCAGTGTTCATCACCTCTTAGGCCTGTGTTTTACATATCTGCGATCTTCATCTGGTCTGGATGGGTCTGCAGGGAACTGCCCCTTCACCACTATTCGTTTTTAAGGCTTCCTTACAAGCAACAGGAGGAAGATGAGTAGCCTCTGAATCCCAACAAACCCTAATCTCAGCTGCACAGAAATGCAACAACAATCTCAGAGGTAAAACCTTTTTCTAAATTTGTTAGCCAGACCAAGAGCGTTTTCCCCTATTGAGCAGTCTGTGCTCATACCAGGAAGAAACCACATCAGCCTCTCCCCTCAAAATGCTAGGGAACGGTTGAGGGAAAAGAGATCAGAGTCAAGGAAATCAGATTCCCCTAACTTAGAACCATTCACATGTTTTTAAGAAACACTACAAGGTGCCTCAGTCTGATTATGCTCTTCCAGGTGCTCTCTGCACTAAATGCAGTACTTCATCTTTATCTTCTCACTCCCATAATTCACCCTTGGATGTAATTTTCTGAATGTAAATGACAAGGTCTCTCTTAACATCCTCACAAGTAAGCTTAGAAACCATGAAGTAGATTGAGAGCTGGCCGACTGGCAGAGCTCAAAGTGTTGTGATCAGTGGTGCAGAGTCTGGTTGGAGGCCTGTAGCTGGTGGTGTTCCCCAGGGGTCAGTACCAGGTCCAGTCTTGGTCAACATCTTTATAAGTGACCTGGATGAAGGGAGAGAGTCCACCCTCAGCAACTTTGCTGGTGGTATCTAACTAGAAGGAGTGGCTGACACACTAGAAAGCTGTGCTGCCATTCATGAAGTCAGACTGCAGAGTTGGATAGAGAGGAAGTTTGTGAAGTTCAGCAAGAGCAAGTGTTAGGTTCTGTACCTGGGGAAGAATAACTGCATGCACCAGTACCAGTCAGAGGACGGCCTGCCTAGTCAGAGGATGACCTGCTTGAAAGAAGCTCAGCAGAGAATGTCCTTAGTGTCCTGGTAGACAATAGGTTGGCCATAGGCCAGCAGTGTGCCCTTGCGGCCAAGATAGCCAATGGTATCCTGGGGTGCATTAAAAAAAACATGACTAGCAGGTCCAGGGAGGTGATTCTCCTCTCTGGTCTGCCCTGGTGAGGCTACATCTGGAGCACTGTGCCCAGTTCTGGTGTCCTCTTTTCAAGACAGGCAGGGAACATATAGAGAGAGTCCAGTGGAGGACAACAAAGACACTTAGGGTCTTGGAGCATCTCACTTATGAAGAACAGCTGAGAGATGTGGGGGTGTTCCACCTGGAGAAGATCATTATCCATGCTTAAAACAGCTAAAGCACATGAGTGAAATGTATGGGACCAGGATCTTTTCAGTAACGCCCAGGAACAGGAAAAGAGGCAATGAGCACTACACTTAAGCAGCTCTGTTATTCTCTTGCCAACATCAAGTTGTAGTCAGTGATCTGGCAAAACATGACAACTTATTCCTACATGAATAGTTTCACTTCTTGCACTGACATGGAGCAAGTCTGACAGGCGAATCATTGCCTCTTGTTCTCCAGTTTTAATTTCAGGTTTTGGAATTTCCTATCAGGAGCTAATGCAACAAAGCATCACACCCTTGGCATCAGGCATCTCACTAATTCTAAACTGTGAAATAAAAGGGAAAGACTTTAAAACATGATGCAGTTCATCCAAAATCTCTCTTTCTTAGGACGTTTGTATTACAAACTGGCCTTACAGAAGAATTCTTCTGCTCCCATCGTCTTTTTAGAATTACTTTGTTCCACTTTTAGCTAGCCATCTCTTTCAGAGACAAACTCACCTTTAACCTGCCACAAGCCTACAAGACAACGGGAAGAGGGACTGCTGGCTTGGTTCTCCTGCCAGTCTTCTGACAAAGATCACAAAATCAAGTCAGTGTAAGAACAAGGTTGTCTTCATTCTCCTACCTGCATTTTAACATAGATTTCCGAGGTGAAACAAGTTTCCATCATTATGATCTCTAGACGGGGAGATATGAATCCAGTTTCACGTAATTAGGTACGACAACGACAGCTTACAAGCTGTTACTTTCTGTTAGCTTGTTTGCTCTCTGTCAGAACCACCATCTACCAAAAGCTATTACAAGAGGTATTTTTTATAGGCTGATTGGATACATGAAGACCTGCTAATCATCGATCTAGGAAAACTGCATTTTAGAAAGGCTTGATTCTCCGTGTACATTATTTTTTCTGGTGAAATTGAATATGCTTAGATCACCATTTGAAACTGAGAGAAGTACAAACATTGATACTTGTAACACACACGCCTTTTTCCTTTAATCCAGCCTCTGTTAGACTGCACAAGGCCTGGGCAGTATTAGAGACTAATATAATTGCATTATTTGCCTCAGTGGGGCAGGAACAACACTGTTGTGCTAGAAACCATTTGCCTGCAGACTCCATTTCTTTGGGAGCACCTGTATTCTGGAGCATCCTATAAGCCAGGACACTACCGCATTCCCAGTGATAGCAATTTTGAATAAGACTAAGAGCTTCTGACACTTCTCTGTCAATACATTGGGTGGGCTCCCTGTTCTCCCATCCTGGTATATTTACATGCTGCATTTTCCAAACAGTGATTTGCTCAAGTCTTCTGTAGCAATATCCATTTAGTGGAATTAAGCTCATTGCTAAAAGCCCCAGATCTCATTTGTTTACTTTCTCCTGCTTCTAGCTTTCCTCGCAGCGCTTCTATCCCTGTTTCTGGCAACACATTGCTTTGTGCTCTGGTATCCTACCAAAAGCATCAGCTTTCAGACAAATAACAGGCTATTCATCTTCTGCTGCATCACTGCCTTCTGCTTTGGTGAAGAAATCCTGCAAGCTAATCGAGCTCATATCATCTCCTTTGTCCAAACAATTCTCATGATCTTTTTATTAACACCCACCACTGTGTTGTTAGGCTTTTTCTTTTTTCTTTCTCATCCTCTTCAACCCACTTACTCTTGCAAGCATCCTGTAGATTTCAAAAACTTCAGAGCATCATCTAGCATCCTACCATCCCAGGGGCATTCTAGATTTGCTGCCTCTTCCACAAACTCAATGCACTGCCCATTCCATTTGATCCACTGCTCAATTACTAGCAAGGAGTTCTCATTGCTCTGCTGAGGGTTAATTCTTAATCTCCCACAGTCCCTCTCCAAGCATCTCACAGACTTTTTCCCTAATACTCAGCCCTCCCTAAATTACAGGACTGAGTTTTCAGCCTTGCACGAGTAGCAAAAGCTTCCAAGATACAACTTGGTTTACATACATATTACACAAAAGCACTTCTCTGACATTTCTCATTTTTATAACCTAGCCTTCCAATATCTGCCCTGTTTTAGCCATGCTACTAGCTGTAGGATTCAAACCAAAACTCAAAACTCAAACAGGCAACAGGGGGCTGGCCTATATGAGTCTAACAACTCGCATTGTTAGATATACTATCTGAGCCTAACAATTCCAGCATGGCTAAACAAGACCAAACAAACAGGGCTGGGAAACTGTATTACAAATTACACGTTACTGAAAATACAGCCTTAACAATTCCTAATCACCAAATCCAGGAAATTCTGTACTGTGATAGGAAAAAAAAAACCTTTCAATTGTGTTCTATTCTGAACTGATTAGCTATCCAGTACGCACATCTATGCTTTAATACTTCTGCAACATTTCTGAATTAGAGAATTGTTGGAATGATCTATCTGCCTTCAGCCAGATCCTGGACCCAGATAGACAAGCGTAAGTCTGGAGTAACTCAATTGTTCTTGTGTTTTCTCAGGAGTTGCATTCATTTGTCTAACAATTGTCTTCAGATCACTGAATAAAATCGTTTTACAAGGCAGTGCATTAATGATGCTATTCTTCAAATAAACATATGTATATTTTCATCATATTTTACTTAAGTTCCATTTCAAACGCATTAATTCAATTACCTTGTTTTATGGATACTGAACATTCAAGCAGGTTTTATCAGTGGCAGAAAGCCAGTGGCAAGTTCCTGCTGGCAATATTCATAGCAAGACTGAACTCTAAATGTGCATACATTTACATTTATAAGCTGAGACTTAGAGGATGAAAATGTTAATACTTAAATTCCACAGACTTGGACAAAATTATGTTCTATATATGAATTTTTTTAAACGCATAATTGTTTCAGCCTGCAACCTGCACACAGCACGCCAAGTCCTTCTCCTTAAATCACTGCAGCTGAATTCATGTTGGGTCTGAAGTGAGCAAAATCTATCCTGCAGTCCCTGTTTCTATACAAAACCCATCTGAAAACATCAGAATCCTGTATTTGTTCAATACAACCTCACCACCCAACATAATTCTTACTTCAAACACTCCAGCACATCAGTTCTCACTAAAAACTTTGTGTTAGCGGTTCACCAACCAATAGAGACACTTCACAAATCTCCAGTTACAAAACCAGGACTGGAAAAAAAAAACCATCAGAAATGCTAGAAGTCCTTCCTTTCCCCATAACATAATTCCACTATCCTATACAGACACAAGCAGAAACACTAGTTTAGTTTAAATGTGCCATACACTAGAAAACAAGTCATCTGGATGACTCATGTTCTTATAGTTCCTTTCAAATCAAAGACCACCATGGACAAGACCACCAGCAGCAAACAAAACCAGCTCCCTCCAGCATCACTCAGCGTTGTTGCATGAAGCGGGGTATGCCTTTGTCCCTCAGCATTGTCTTTTGCAGAAGGACCCCAACAGTGTGCATGGAGGAGGGAGAGCTCGGAGGCAAAGTGAAATCTGTCTGCTTCTGTCAGGTTTTCCTCTCAATTTTCCATTGGAACGGTTCAGACTACTGCAGCTGACAGGAGATGCCCCACTAATTTCACAGGACTTAGGCACAACACACCAATGATTTAATCCCTCAGTTATTGCCTTTTAGACGTATTCAGGAACAGGAACAAATCAAGGAGTAAAGGTGACAGACACAAACGCATACACTGAAACATCCAAAGGCAGCGGCACATCTCCCTCCGCTCCCTCAGTGGTGAGCACTGAGCCATGAGTGCAAGCTGCTTCAGCTCACGGTAGAGCAGAGAGCATCCAGCCATCATCTCTGGCCAGTGAACATTCAGCCTTAGCATTTGTCCTGGGATTACAGAACAAATTTGTTCCCATCTGTCCGTGCAAGTTCAAACAGCACTCGGCCAAAACACCCCCTACTATTTTTTGAATGGCCACACACTGTCCTCTGAATACACTACATTCCTGGCACTTGGCTTACATGCAGAAAATACCAGTGCAGCCACTAAGGGAGTGGAACACATCAGCAGGTTGGAATTAATACAGAGCTCACACTACACTGGTATTTGACGTAGCGTGTATTTAGAATATATTTACTTATGGATTACCGGAAAGTCAGTAACCATTGTTTCCAAGAATGAAACTTCTTCCATAAGCCAACACTACAAATCTAATTTTTCCCTCCAAACAAACATCCCATTGCTGAGAAACCAGAAGAAAGATGGACCAGCTCATGGACGTACAATCATGTCACGCATCCATCCAGTTGGTGGCTGAAGTTCTGGCTCAGTCCCAGAGATTAATCCTCTGAAGGGGAAACACAGCTGTACCTGCCTCTGCCCTCCAGTTCCCAAGAAAGAAATTCCCTGCCCAGATTTGCCCTCTTTCTCACTGTACTGTATACACACACACAAAAAAAAACCCAGTCCTATGCAAGACAGAACACAAATTGAGTGATGTTAGATAACAGCCAATGATCTTTTGGGCTTCACGCAGTAACAGATATGAAGATCATTATTCACATAAGCAT
>PPHD01018407.1:0-14561 GCA_002909625.1 Bambusicola thoracicus
GGCCGGGCCGAAATGCAGCCGGGGCCCTCGGGACCCCTTCACCCCCGCGGGCACGGGACCGCCCCCCCGCTGCAGAGCCTCGCGGCCCGTTCTGCCCGCCCGAGGCGTCGAGGGCGCAGCACCGCCCGATCCGCGCCAGGCCTCGGGGTGGGCCCGGCCCCGGTGCGGCCCCGGTGCGGGCTGCGGGCTGCGCCCGGGCTGTTCTGTATTCGGAGGGTGGCCCAGGTCGGGGCTTCTGGGCCGGGGTACCCCCACGAAGACGAGACGGCGCTCCCGCCCCAAGGGCTGCACATGAGATACGGATTATAACAAAGCATCACTTCAACCACAAATAGAAAGCAGCCGCCTCCGGGATCCATTGCTACAGCATCTGACAGCTTGCAGCCATACCACATAACAGCTTAGGACAGGAAGCGATCTCCTCTTACAAATTACAGGAGTGAATTTACATAGGGCAGACACTTCCCGTTTTGTAGAGACCAGAGCGAGACCGCGAACAGCAGTGGCTGAGCACCTCGCAGCTCTCCAAACCCTTCCCGATGCGCTCGTGTTTCCCAACAGGAGGAAAGCTGTGCCTCCCACGGCACCCGCCAGGGTCAGGGTCAGCTGGACCAGCGGGGAGCACGGCTGCGGTGCCGGGCCCTAGTGTGCCTTTGGGATGCTCCAAGGATCTCGTAGCTCGGCCCTCTGTGCAGAGGTTTTTTCCCCACTCAGTCATTTCCTCCACGTCTGGCAGCTCAGCAGTCCTTTGCCTGGGTACAAATCTGCAAGGCTTTGACAGGGAACACAGACAGCAGTGAGAGCAAAAACATTAGAGGCAAATCTTTGGCTTTCAGTGAGTACAAGTACATATGCCACAACATTTGCCTTCCCGAAGTTAAATACAGATCGGTGCATCCTCGGTGCCTTGCAGCAAGCTTTGTGACTGCAATATCGTTTTTGAATCCAGCCTTGCTTCAGAGGAAACAGGCGATCAAATTTCTGTACTGTCCTTTGATGCAGATCCTTGCTGCAAATGGCACTAGCAAGGAAGAAGAAATGGGAAAAGAAATGCACAGCTATTAAGAAGTATAATAGTTTAATTCAGCCAGTCTCAACTAAATTGATAATTCCCTGGGGAAAACAAAGCTGTCATGGAAAACACAGAACATAAGTTGTTCTTTGACAGTTGGCAGTAACAGCCTCGTGAAAAGGTGAGAGCAGTATTTCTGCCTTTTCTGAAAAACAAAAGGTCCCATATGTGCTGAAAGTCCCCTTTGTGGTTTTTGCTGGTTGGGTTAATTTGGGAGGTCAGGACAGCAGAGGGCTGTGCTGATGCGAGTTAGTGTCATACCCACGTTGAAATGTTTTACAGATGAAGAAGCATCTGTAAAGAAAAACCCGGGGCTTCTCGGTATGGTTCAAATTAGCCCATAATCCCAGAGAACCAAAAAAAACCACCCTATGATTATTTTGAAGAACACGAGCCCATCTTTCCCAGCAGCCTGACTTGGGCTTAAGAGAGAAGCAAGCAGAAGCAACCCAGGAACTCTCAGCCAGCCCCAGCGTGATGGGGGAGCTGGCTGGACAGCACAGCACAGCACAGCACAGCACAGCACAGCACAGCTGAGTTTTTCTTAGCACTGAAATACTTTTTCCAAACCAATACCAAAAAAGGTTTGTTTCTGGGTCAAGACCTCAGCACTAAATTTTAACCAGGAGTTGACAGTCAAGTTTTAACACAGCCGTAAAATGGATTCGCAGTAGAAGCTCAGGCATTCTTTTTCTAATTAGAAAACAGTCCCCGAGCCTCGTGCATTTAAAGGTGAAAGCTATTTTTGACATAAAAGTTAGCACGTAGTTCCTGTGTCACCCTTCAGTGGCTGTTCTGGAAGCTGTGAGTGAGAGATCAAGGATAAGCAGCACGCATAAACATGATGCATTAAATAATAGGCAGAAAGGGACTCGGTTTAAGTTTTCCTCTGCCTGACAATAATGCGAGGGGATGGTTTATTTTTACACTTACTATTTATCCTAAGCAGCGCTGGTTAGAAGGTCCACATAAGCACACAGAAACAGATCTGAAAGACATTTACAAATGTGAAGTGCTTTTAATAGCTGCCTTTGGAAATGCTGTTAAATCTGACTGTGGGATGGGCGCTGTAAGGCACCAAGGAAGCAAGGCAGCGTGCAGGAGGACTCTGCACCGAACAACTGGTGCGCCCTTCCAGGACTCAGCTCCCATATGGGGATCCCGGGCAGCAGGGTTAGAAACAAACTGAACGTGCGATGCCTTCAGAAACGTGGCTGTTCTTTACGTGCTACTTTTCCTTCTTTATTTGGTGAGAATCTAACTGCTCTGTTTTCAGCATTTTCAAAATACGTCTTGGTGACCATTGCTAAAATAGAAGTCAGCAAGGAGCGCACAGAAATACAAAGGCTTACTGGCACTGCTAATGCCACGCGCTGATCCCCTGGAGGCCCTGCCCCTTTATGTAACACGGATTGTTTCAGCTAACACAGCTTATTGCTCTTTGGTGGTTTTCTTTAAACACAGACATTAGAAACTGACACTGAAACCCTTCTTCTGACCCGCATTGTAAGAGGGGAAAAATGCAATGGGAAGCAAAATTTCACTTGTGCTACAACACATACGTGTTTTTCTCCCTTGCCTGTCATCTACCTCTGAAGGAAACAAACAGCAATTTCCATCGCTCAGGTGCAGCTCCCCAATGGCAAGGCACAGGAGGCCACCCCCCATCTCTCCTCAGTCCAAACACCCCCTGACGGTTGTGGGCACTCCAAGCAAAGAATGGACAGCCTCAGGAAGGCCACTGGCACGGCCTGACGGCAGCTTTGGCAGCCGTGCTGCAGTACTTACTTCCTGCTGGCCCACCTCCCCGGAAGCATCCAGCCAGCACCACGGCGTCACCGCAGCTCTCCGTGCGCAGAGGTGAGTTTTCGTGTCACTGAGCTGACTGCTCTGCCCTTCCGCAGCACAAATCCTTCCAAAGCAAAATTGGGTTTTGTAAAACTACCGGTCAGTGCTAAGCTGTTACCCTAACACCGAATCCCATCAGAACGCCAGGAGAAAAAAGAAATCAGAACCCTTTGGAACCACGTGCAATCGGAGACCTGAATGGACTCGATGTGAAAACCAACTCAGACCAACAGAAGCCATCTGCTTCCCCGGGCTTTGGACGAGATCCAGCTTAAAAGTTTCCGTGAAATAAACTAGGCTAAGTGCATCAGCTGCACAGGAACACTCGGTGCAACGGGAGCATCTGTTCTTCACGTCTACGGTTTGCCGAGAGCCTTCACCTCCCATGGCCGAGGGGACACGAGTTGCCACACCAATCGCAGGCGCTGCTGTGGCCACGCGTGCCTCCCACCTGCAGCCGGCCTCGCTGCCGTCGGCGCTGCGGACGAACCGTTGTCACAAGGCAGCGTGCCCAGGGCACAAACCACCTGGCCAGGCGGCTCCGCTGGGTCAGAAAACAGCTTAATGTATTTCGTATGATGGCATGACGAGTGAAACTGATGTCTGCGCTGAGACAGCTGAGGAGCACACCTCGGAACCATTTATGCACAGTACAAAGCAAATGTTTACCCAAGTACGAATGAAACAGGCTGACAATTAGCTAATGCGGCTTTGTGGACATAAACCAGGTACATTTGAGCAGAACCAACATAAAATAAAAAGGAAACGGCCCTTTTCCTATCCAGTGCTAAGAGCACCGCGGTGAGTGGCCGGGGAAGTCTGGGACAGTGAAACATTTCCGTGCCAGTGTTTAATGTGTTTATTCTACTGCTACTCTGCCGGGATAAAAATAACAGCGGCAGGGCACGCCGGAGGGACGATGGATCCCCTGTCAATACTACAGTAATTGACAACATACAGTTAAGTCTCACACCTGTTTATTGTAAGTAATTCATAGATAACCACTTCTCGTACACATTTTCACATTGCCTTTTAATGCTTTTGTTTTTCAAGCTCAGGGACACCCAAACTTCAGCTAAGGGTCATCTCTGCGGTTTACCCAGATCCAGAATGCCAAACCTACTACGTAAAACTGGCGCAAGTTGGTATCACTGCGGTGGGTAACAGAGATGGCTTGGAAACTACACAACCCAACATGCAACGCCCGTCAGCGCGGGCTGCTCTACGCTAAGGGAGGAAGGCTTTTTGCTGGGGTGCATTCAACTCACATGCCTCATGTTGGCCGTACCAGCCTAAGTCATGCAGCTGTCTGCACGCAACGCTCTACACAGTGCAAAAACGAAGACGTCTATACATCTGGAGTAAGAACAGTGGTAACAAAGTCATAGCTACATATTCTTCTCTACATTTTTGTTTATTGAGACAAACTAATTAAAAGGCACAAACATAGGGCATATGTTTACATGGACATTATAACAAACATATACATTAAAAGTGTAGGAATGTGTTTCCTTTCTGCTAAACAGAAAGTTCCTAAGCTTTTATATATACAAAAGTTGTACAATTTGATGTCCTAAAGTACAAAAGATCATTTATAAAATTATTTTACACTAAGCTCTTTTTTTTGTTTTTGTTGTACTATGTAGTCCAAGCCCCTAGAACAGTTTCACGTAATGATACAGATACCTGTCACCTGACCCACAAGTCTGGCAATCACTGCTTGTACTGACACGGCAGGGTAGGAACGGAAGCGGTCCATTTTGACTAGTCAGTCCTGCTAGCACTCTGTGAAAATGCGCACACGCTAATCTCCATAGCTTTCAGCTTCATTAAAATAAAAACATCTCAACTCATTATTATTTGCTTTTTAATGTAGAGTCTTGGTTTTAGGGTGGGGGTTTTTTTTGTTTTTTTTTTTTAAACAAAGTTTTAAAAATGTGAATATGTGACATGATAGTCTAAAAAGTATATCTGTTTCCCTAGACTTTGCTTTCTACGTTATGTACAGATAAACAGGTTAAGAAATAAAAAGCACATGTAGCTTAAACATGTGTGACCATTTGTCGGGCAGTTCTGGGCCAGCCGGTTCAGGCCGTGGCCTCAGAGCTCCCACAAATCGATAGAAATGTGTTAACACAATAGAAGAATAACGTAAAAATGATGATGTTTGCAAATATTTACAAAGTTGAACAGATTTGCACAACACTTGATTAAGAAATAGGGGAGAAATTAAAAGACGCTCTCTGCTTGTCCTGAAGGGGCATCCTACCTAGTTAGTGGTTAGAATAAAAACTGTATACAATTTCATATAAGACAAAACTTCTAGTGAACAACTAACACGTCTGTCCCCTGCTGGAACGCCAGCAGGCTCTGATTGGGAGGCAGAGGGCATAAAAATCACACCCAGCGCCTCCAGAATCTTCCAGCTTAAAGCAACGTTTCTTAAGTTTCAAAGCACTCCTTTTGCTCCTAGGTAAGAGTCCCATAGGGGTCTGACTGCTCAGAGACCATGGTTACATACATTTCGACTCCTCTTCTGTCAGCCACGGCTGTTCCTCGCCAAACAATAACAGTTTGTTTATTTAAAAATGTTGACTACAATGCTATATTCCCTTAGGGTAATATGTTGGGTAATATTTACATCTCCAAATATCAGGTCACAATCCCTATTATATGTTGAAGTTAGAATGATAAGTTATCGTATGCTTTGCATATCAGAGCTGGTATCACCTTTCCCATAGGGAATGCTGCCTGAAATTATCATATTCCCAAAGGTAAAATGCATATTTCATCCAAAATGCATTTTTTTTAATGACAACATTGTAATTCATTTACTCATTAAAAAAAAAAAAAAGAAAAGAAACCAAAATCAAAAACAAAACAAAACAAAAATACCATCAACACAGACAAAGATTCTACACTAGCCCAAAAAAACGGACCTAAGGAGTGGCAAGTTACAATTAGCCATCTGCCCTCTTAAAGATACAAAGGGGGTCTTTGCTAGTGTTTACGTTAAAATAACTTTCTAAGTTATTGGGGGATAAAACATAAAACTGGTTTTCAATGACTTCCTTAAAAAAAAACCACAAAAAACCTCTGGCAAATACGTATCTGCTCTAATTGTCATCAGTCAGCTACAAGGTACAACTCACGGTAATGAAGTGCTCCAGTGAAACTCAAGATTGAACCACACGAGCCAAATCAACAGGGGAAGATGCTACTACGCTCTCTGACGGTGCGTTACCACGGTGCCTTAGATTGGATTTATCATTAACTTAAAAAAAGGGGGGGTGGAGGCAGGGGAGAACAAAAACAAACAAAACCAAAACAAAACAAGCAAACAAACCCCAAAAAAAGAACTGCTGGTAAGGATTCCATTTTAATCCTTTTAATACTGTTGAGAAATTCTTTACCAGGGAGGAGACGTGGGCAAGGCCTGGGGCAGGAAAGGCATGCTCTCTACTGGTCTCATTGCTATATTTAAGGGACCAGCTAACGTCATCGGTGTGGGGAGGTTCATGGGAGACGTGATAGTGACTGGGTGTGCTATATTCACTGGAGCGGTTACTGGGGTGGGAAGATTGACCGGTGTGGTGAGCGTTAATGGAGATGTCATGGATAATGGACTTGTTATAGTTACAGGATGCCCTAGGTTCATCGGACTGGATATATTAACTGCACTTGATACATTTACTGGACTTCTCATGCTCATTGCAGCTGCCACTGTGACTGGGTTTGTGATAGTCCCAGAAGCCACAGAGGACGTTATATTGAATGGAGTAGTAAGAGTCACAGGCGTAGTAGCAGCAGTGGAGGTTTGGCACAAGTTAGCAGCTTCTAAAAATGAGACATAAAGAGACAAAAAGTTTTTAACACATAAAAAACCATGGACGAGATCTAAAAACAAAAACAAAACAAAAATCAAACAGGTACAAAGGTACAAATTCTGGAATCGTTTTCCGTTAGGAATTACTATTAAGTTAACTCTGTTAACATTCCACAGCCTACAAGAAACACAAACTCTCATGCAGTTCATTCGAATTCAGCATTTTTTTCCCCAGAAATCAAACGAGGTTTTGTTATAAGAGGGATTCGATGTTCATAAAAGCAGTATCGTACAATCAGAAAATCCTCCCGAGGGGAACATGATAAATAGAGGAGAGAGTGTACATACCGAATGGTACGTACTCTATAGCCTTCTCAAAGGTGAACTGACATTCTGTGAAGGTTTTAAAAAGTCGTTATTAGGGACTGATAAGCACAGCTCATTGCAATATTTACCTGCTTACTTCACACTTCATTATTTCTACTAAGCTGTTCCACCGACTGAGCGACCTCCAAGGCCCCCCCAGTCCGCACAGCCTCCAACCCCACCGCCTCCTCAGCTCTCACACAAAGCTCCCGCCCCGCACCGAGCTCTGCGTTACTCTGTTCTGCAGCAAGCAGGAATTAAGCGCCAGACAAGGAAGAGCCAGGAGGCCCGTGCCCGCTGCTGGGCACTGCGGGCTGCAGGGATCGCTGGGCATCAGCACCACCTGCCGGCTGCCCACACTAGGAGGCTCCAAAAACAGAAGCGGGCTGATGGCCGTGGGTGAAGGAAGGGGGCGGCTGCTAGAGAAACCGACAAGAATAGATTCTAGGTCAAGGCTACAGCACGTCTAAGTCGTGTCTCATTCCACATTTGTAGGGTAGGACACCAAGCTCAGTCTACACCCACGTGCCAGGAGGTAAGCCAGGAGCAAAGAGTCCGCTCTTGCCACTCGGGCAATACAAATGTACCAAGACAGAGTTAACTTTGAAAGCAACATTAGCCCCATTCAAGGGTTACTGTTGGTTCTTCAAAGTCCATATCTAGGAGGGGTGGGAGGGAAGGGAAAGAGTGAAAAAATAAATAAAAAAAGTCGTGAAAATAAAATAGCGTTAGACTAAAAAAATCCCATATATTGTAAAGCCAACACAACAGGTGGCACCAGTACAGGAGAACCGGCATGAGAAGAGCAGCACATAGGCATGGCACTGACACTGGCTGGCCCGGCTTCGCCCTCCAAGCGCAGTAACACACAGACAGCCCACCCACGTCCCTTCCCCAGTTCAGTTAATTAAACAACTATCACCCATCCCACAGCATTTCTCCCCACCCCCCTCCCTCACCCACCCGTCCGTCCAAAAGCAGACTCTGTTACAGCACACACATAATGGCAATAAGAAAGGGAGGGAAGAGGAAACAGGAACAGGCAGAAAAAAGGTTACTCAGGTTTTCTAAACCCAGCACCCCTTTGCCTTATCCACTTAGTGGCCTGATCATATTTAATGTCTGCTATTGCTACGTTTCAACATGAACAAGCTGTTTCTAAACTGTCAAATCATTGGACTCAATTCAATTGGAATAAGAGTGAAGGAGAAAGGAGCTAGCAGCCTAATACACAAATATGACCTAGAAAAGAGTGAAGAAACGGAAAGGAAGTTTAGGAGAAAAAGGAAAAAAAAAGTGAGTTGAGAACATTTATGACTAAAAACAGCCAGAGGAAAGCAGTAAGTGGGCACTAAGAATTTCTTCTAAAACATGTAATCTGCAAGAGTCAATGACAGGCATTAGAAAGCAAACTGTTGCAAAAAGAATAAGCTAGCAGTAGCAGGAAGCTTTAAACTATTGTACACCAAACAAGACACTGAGCTGAAGCAATCTATTCTCTACAAAGCTGACGCACTGACCAACAAAAGGAAGCTATTCAACTTTGGTGACAGTAGGACAGGCACGTGTAAGCTGGGCGCTAGCAAGAATGAAAAGCACTTCCACATATTAGTTAATTTGGTAATTAAAAAAAAAAAAAGAGATGAAAGAGTAAGTTCCACAAGTTTCAGAAAACCTCATGCAATACAATCATGTTATAGATAAAGTGAATTGAATAAGTCAGGAGAGAAAGGCTGGAATGGACACAGAAAGCATTCACATGCAAGCTGATGATGACGCAAAGATGGAGGTGTTGTATGTGTGTATATATATATACATATAAATATATATGTGCACACAAGTTAACAACTGGTAAATATACATAAACACAGCTCAAAACCACATGCAAGTCAAAAAACACGCTCTTGCCTTGGAGCAGATACAAACATCCTTTTATAATGGATGACTGCCACACACACATTGAAGCACAGAGACCAATGGGAAGTAAGCAATAAAGAGGTCCTTTACGAGCTTAATTTTGGTGATAATATCCCTCCTGCTCATTTTTAACCATACCTTCTAACTTTTGAGAATGACATTTTCATCTACCACTCTTTTCTGACTCCTTAAGCTCCCCATATCACCAGAAACTCAACGATCTTATAAAACCAAGACGGTAAGTATTGTTCCATTTTACCTTTCTTCCTTGCTTTGACGGCCTCTTCCCACAATCTCAAGGTCTCTACCTGCTTTCCAGGCCAACTTGTTACATGCTGCTGCTGCTGCTGTTGCTGCTGTTGTTGTTGCTGTTGCTGCTGCTGCTGTTGCTGTTGTTGCTGTTGTTGTTGCTGCTGCTGCTGCTGCTGTTGCTGCTGCTGTTGCTTCTGATTGCTGGTCTCTTCACTCATGCATGCTATGCCAATTAAGTAAGAACACAAATTCACCTTGAAAATTTACTCTGTTTTCTGCTGAGATGACAAAGGTTTCTTCCAAAAAGAGCGTGGAATCTCGCAGGATTCCAGGAGCAAAAAATCACAGAGGTGCTTAAAACCATGTAATTAATTCTGCATTTTATACAACTACTTTTCCAACGCTTAAAACAAAATGCAAATCAGGAACATCTGCTTTCTCTGCCAAAAACAAACCTCCCTTCTCATTATTTGATTTGTATTTTAGAAAGACTGAAATAGAAGCCCACAGCGAGTCTCTGGAACTCCAAAGCTGGTTAGCAGATCCCGCTTTTTTTAAACCTCAGGTCCATTTTTTTCCTAAAGGCCTTTTTACTTTTTCTTCCAAGCATGACTCCAAACGCTCAGTTTACCTTTACATCGCAGAACAGCACGTTACTTCCCCCTGGCCACATTACAGCTCATCATTTCCACCTCTACCAACTGCCGTAAATGCCTCAGACGAAGCGGCCTAGCACTGCTCAGATGGCTCACAAAGCCAGAGCTGTAACCCTACACCTCGAAAAATATGGCACATCCAAATTTCCAAGCTTAACAATCAGGCGTTTTAGACATTCCCAGCAGCACAGTCTAGCAGCAAACCAATTCCACATATGCCAATTTCTTGAGCTACAGAAGAACCTGTTATGAAATATCTATTTTTAATAGGTGCGAATACCCACAGAGATGGGTCTGTTCTTGCATTCTAATGTAATCAAAGGCAATTCCCTTTGCAAACACATTGGTATTAGAAATGCTTTTAAAACGTTCACCTACTTTTATTGATGCCTTGTTTACAGGTATTACAGTTGATACTTTGGCTCTGCCCGTGTGTCTTTAAGTGGCTGGTGATATATGCTGCACTCAGAAGTTTACCACAGATATTACACGATACCTTTCCTTCATGGCGCACCATGTGTGTCCGCAGTCTGTCTTTGGTGGCAAAGGCAGCAGTGCACGTCTATATGAAGGACAACAGTTAGACTCAAAGCGCAGACAGTATCGATACAGTATGAATTGCATGCCCACTGCAAACCTGTTCCACTTTCTAGGTGCAAAGGTGTCTTAGGCACACTGGCTACCTCAAGTTTTGCCCATATTTATAGAGAGACCACAACCACACTGCTGAGCAGAGCTCAGCGTTACCTGGGAGCTTTGTGGATGTTGGCTTCAGAGGCGACTAGGACAAAGATTGTACTCTCAACTACCTGCGCTGTCCTCAAGTAGTGGGATGCCTTATCTAACAAAGCAAGTGGTGGCTGACAAAAGCCCACCTACAACAGGCACCGTTGGTACCTGATACCATTTTACTGTACAAAGCTGAAGCTTTCGTTTACTTCTGTCTCCCACCAAATCAGAAAAGGGAAACAAAACCCCTTCCTAAAGCTATTCTTTTTACACAAAACTTTCATATATACGATGAGTCACTAAAACACAGGTTGGAACATGCAGATATATTCCAAGCAAAACGGTTAATTGTTCAAAGGTATTCAGGTTATTTCTCTTACACCAAATCATCAACTCACGGCAACGTGCTTCCACGTTCCAGCAAAACAACACATCCAGAATCAACTACTCCAGAGCATTTTTAAGGGATAGGCTGAGCAGCACATTGCACACGTGGCTGCAGTAACAAGCGCTGAGCTGAGGACACTGTTACAATCCTGCTGCTAAGCTAAGCGCACCATGAAACAACTCTGTTGTTCTCCAGGAAAGCGAGAAGCCTCTCATCCTCCTGTGGGAGCAGCCCCTGCCGCCTTTCAAACTGCTGCCACGCAGCTGCTAAGTGGTGCAGATGAGACTTTATTCCCAAACTTGCATTCCACAGAAATGTCCGAGAGCAAATGCGGTTCTGCAACGATTACTCCCCTGAGATTCTAACCATACAGTGATATATTGTTCTTAATAAATAATGGTAGCCCTTACTTGGCATTTGAAGGGTCTCTCTGTTGAATGAACATGTTTAACGTGACAGCTTAAATGATCAGGCCTGCAGAAAGAGAGGAAGAGAAAAGAAAACACGTACTGTTACAAATACATAGCAGTGACACCTCGGCTAACAGCACTGAGCAGCGCACTGCCGGCCTCTGCAGCCTACAGCCCCCTGCCTACACACTGACTGCTACCTGGAGTAATGCAGAGGAGCCACAGCCTGCGGTGTAAAACAGCTCTTCTCACACACCTGGGAAGGGCAGCACCTCATGTAAAGGTGACGGACCGACAGCCCTATGGGACGCCTTGCAGAGGGGCAGGCCGACAGCCCGCTGCGCCCGATGGCCGCGAGGGGCTCTGCGAGCACCACCAGCAGCACCAACGTGTCCGGGGTGAGGAAACCATTTCAAACCACCGCCACTAAAAGCGACTGCTCGCTGCCCTCCTGTGCCCCGGAGCTGAGCACGGCTCTTTATCCCCTCGCCCATCTCCCACCCCTCTCTACGACAGCTTAATCCCTCTTGGTTATGAAAAGCCAATACTTGAGCTCGCCTGGGATTTTCTACATGGTACCTCGAGAAGCCTTTTCCACAAACACCACAGGTGTACGGTTTCGTGATGCCACCCTCGTGAGACCTCACGTGGTAGGTCATGCGATCCTTTCTCTTGAAGCGCTGATTGCAAATGGGACATTCGAAGGGCTTTTCATCCGAGTGGGACAGCTTGTGCCGGTTGAGGTGGTACACGTCCCTGAAGGCCTTCCCGCACATCTCGCAGGCATGGTTCTTCTTGACGGGCTTGCTGGGCTTCTTCACCGTCTGCGTCACTGCCATGGCCGTGGCACCGGCGCTGCTGCTGGGGTTGGTGGCGGAGGAAGACGTAGTGACCGTGGACAGGATGCCTGCGATGGTGGACACCAAGGAGCTTCGGCTGTTGTCACCGGCGATGGTGGAGATAAGGGGCACCATTGTGGTGGGAGTTTTCTTTGGCCGCGACACCAATTTTATCCCCGTGTGGCAGGACTCGTGGCGCCTCAAATGGTAGCTGTCCCTGAAAGCCTTGCTGCAGTAAGTGCACACAAAGGAGGTTTTAGGTTTTTCCTTTTTAATCCCAACAATAGCATCCTTTAATGTTTCTGGTGCGGGTTGAGGTTTCTGCGTTATTGGTAAGGGCAGAATCGGCTTCTGATCAGGTGGCTCTACCGCAGAGCTCAGGAGAGGCAACAAGCTGTTCTGCGCTGCCTGCTGTTGGTGATGGGACGCTTCGTGTGCCTAAAACCAAACAGTCACACTTCAGTTCCCGGGAGGAGACGCTCCCTCCGACACGGTGAGAACATTTACACACTACAGGAAAGCAAACGTTAGACCAAAGGCCATCGAAGTGCCAACTGGAGACGGTTACGTAAGTTTGGTTTCCAGCAGGGTAACACACGCGCTCCGAACGCACGCACGGCGCAGTCTGCGGTGAGTAAGTGCAGCAAGGCACACACCGTGCAATCAAAGCATTATTAAGTTTCCGGAGGGCAACATTTCTTATGGAAAACAACGAGGCGCCCGTCAGATCTTTTACTGCCGTATCGCTTGATCTTTACATGGCAGATAACTCGTTTTACTAACGATCGTATCGGGTGCCCCGGCAGGACTATCTTTGGAGCTTCTGAGCGCACCGTCGGAGTTGCAAAATCCCGCCCCACCTTCCCACTTGCACTCAGCTCACCGCACGCCGGGGGTTCGGCTGCAGCTGCCCGGAGCTGAGCTGCGATAACCCATCTTGTTCAAACAACGCGTTCATACCAGCGTGTGAGCGCTGCAACCAGAGCAACCCAGCCCCGAGCTGCACCGCTGCACTCAGCAGCACCAGCACGCTGCCCGACGCCCCGCACGGCCGGGAACTATCAGGGACTGCAGACTGCAGAGCACGGGCAGGGAAAGGGCTCGAGGCTGACTGGAAGCAGCGCCCAACGGCCGAGAGGGACAGAAGGGCTGGGAGAAGCTCTGGGAAGGCAGAGGGGCACCGGCACCGTGCCATGGCAGGCGGCCCTCAGCCGAGCAGCAGCCTCTGGGCACAGAGGGCTGTTCATTCTAAGGCAGAAAACACCAACATCAAACCTCACCCGTCAGATGGGGACAAAGCCTGAGCAGATACAAATTTAAAGTGGTTTAGAAACCACACAGAGCAATTCAGCCTAATGGAGCATTAAAATAAATCACTCCAGCACCTTAAGCCAGTTTAAGCGCATCTGTATTCAAGATGCATCTCGGCCTCATCAGAGCAGTTTCAGATCAGCCTGGGCATTAGTGCAGTTTGCCTGGTGTGAAGGCAAGCCTGGGGAACTCACGGTGTGAGCTCAGTGCCACGGCCCTCCGGGGCTCCATCCCTACAGCCTTCTTCCTAAAGCGACACGCGATGCTTTCCCGACTCAAGGCCGGGCACTGCAGCCCCCATGCATCTGCTTTTGTTTGGCTGCGGACGGACAGCTTTACAAAGCACAGCCTAGCTAATGCTCTCAGTACACAAATCCAACTCTTGGTGCCCTCACAAGAAGGCAGTGTTCCTAGAAGCACACCGTGCCCCTCTTGGGGAACCCCTCGTGGGGAACCCCTGACAGGCAGCACCTCCCAGCAGCAGCTCTCAGCCCCGCACACCGCCGCTCTGCTCCCTGCTCCGCTCACACCTCGCAGCGCGGGGCCGACGGCCTTTGGATAAAAGCCATCAGTGGACACAAACAGCGAGCCACGTGGGAAGGAATACGTGCTCTGTAACACTCCGAGCCTATCTGACAGGAAAATAGTTTGCGGGTTCGGTATGATAACAGGAGAGCAAAGTCGCAGGAACCGTTAGGAGCCAGCACAGCCCTGCGGCCGTGAGGAGCACGGGATGCACCGCGTGCCCGCGTGTCACCACTGCAGCATCGCCAGCAGCAGCGGCAGGGCTGTGTGCAGAAGGGATCGTCACAGAGCAGAGCACGGGGCCGTCCCGGTGGCCGTGCTGCCAAACCAGCACCACACATGTCCTCCTCACCACGCAGCTCCTGCCCAGCCAAGCGGCAGCCGGGAACTTCCACCACGGCTGTGCAATGGGACACCTCCAT
>PPHD01018408.1:0-14561 GCA_002909625.1 Bambusicola thoracicus
TGGAGCCCTCGGCAATAGTAGATATTGCCACTGGAATCACGCGGCTGGGGGAAAAGGACTCTGCAGCCCAGCTCCCTTCCTCAGGGTGTGACAGGAACACTTCTCAGCCACTTAAAAGAAGCACAAGCTCTGCCAGAGCCAGGCAAGAGAGCTTGAATCTTTTGTCACATCTTCTGACTACTATTTCATAATGAAACTATTCACCAGTAGATGCTATTTCTTCCAGTGTATGGGAAGCAGTTTTAAAAAAGGCTTCAGAACAGTCATGGAGCAACTCATTCCTTGCTGATCCCAAACACTGAAAAGTCATACAAGCTCTCCCCCACCTACCCCTCCCCACATCCAAAATAGCACAACATCAGAGTCCAAAAAAATTTAAAAATCAAGAAGCTTTAGGAAAGGTCTTACAAATGAAAGGTGTCTGATTTTTAGCTGTCTTGAATAGCTAAGAAACATGCAAATCAAGCTTCTAAACTTTATATTGACAAGGTCTAGGAGTTTTTACTTCATTTTAAATCAAAGTTTAGATTCTTAGAGGGAAGAAAAAATGTTTACAATGGGGATGGGTTTTTGGAAAGACACCAAATGTGATGAGAGTAGTATTTAGGAGAACTGAAAACATCGTATTAACAATGGATTTTACCAAATTAATTACCCTTGCCCATTTTAATTTTTTCCTTCACAACGCTTTAAGCTTCTGAGAATCAGCCACAATGGGTTTCGTTCATAAGTTGCTTTGCATCTAAGAAGAATTGGAATATTTCATGCTTCCTTTTCCATGTGGTCCTATATTAGCAATCCTAATTTGAATCCTTTAGCTTCATGTGCAATTAGTTTTCACTGGAGCCAATGAATGAAATCCATATGTAAGGAAAGCAGGATGAAGCTTTAATGAGTGGGAAGTAAATGTAACAGTGAAATAGCAAATGACGAGGTTTTGTAGGAACAATACAGCTTTCTGGATGTGAAACAAACCTGCAGAGATAAATACATCTACCCATTTTTTGCTTAAGAGCTGTAATGTTGCGATCACCTAACATTCAAAAACACATATGCTTTCTTCAAACATTTCCTAGTCAAATTAATCGTATCCCAGTCCTAAAGTGAACTCTGTGTGAGAAGAATTCTGCACATCCACAGTGTTACCTACAAGATTACAGCCTTTATTGCTGACTATTTGTAAATAAGGATAAAAGTCAGCGTAGGCATCTCTTCAAATGCAACTTTAAAATACCATATGTCCTTATGCTTGTGTTATGTGACGAAACCTGACAGATCAAAGGACCAGATTTCCCACTCTACATTGATTATTTACTATCATTCATTTTCATGCATTTTAATATGTGGTATCTACATTTAGGTTCCTCAGAGCCAGAGAGAATTCAAGCTGCAATACTTGGATCCAGATTCTGAACTTCACATAGCTTGGGGATCTGGCATTTTGGTTCAGCTTTTCCTCTATGTAAACAACAGTGTATCTCAGATGAAGGCCACACTGCCGTCAAACATGCTCAAGCTGTCTTACTCCTTTCCTCCTCTCCAATCTATTCACCTTTTCCCCTCAAAAAAGAAAAATAAAGCTAGAAATTCATGACAGATTTTGACTGCAGGCATCAATCCTTCAATTCACTGTGTAAGCCAGTGGAAGCACTTATGTTGTCACTCTAAACATAAACTAACAAAGTGACCCAACAGAGACAACAGGGCTTCTGACACTTCTCCTTATTGGCCAGTCATAAATTCATAAAGGGTTGTATACTACCACCAGTTTGTAAGTTTACTAGATAAACATCACCACCATCTTAATGACTTGTGTACACGTTGTAAACCAGGGAATCTTTATACAAAGAAATCAGATAAATCAAACATGAGCTGAGGCTTAGAGGAAAGCAATTAGAGCTTTAAGGTAAGGTTGCTGAGGGAGAGCCCCACATCACATTATAGTGTATAATAGAAAAAAGCGTTAACACGGAGTACAGTATGTGAAATTAAATTAATTAGTAATATAAACCACTTCTAAAGCAGCATGTCCATTGACAGATAAATAGATTAAACATAAGAGATAAATAACTCATTCAAAGATCTCAGCTCTTTTTTGTAATCAAAGAAAAGAAATGAAAAAAGAAATCAAACTTCCTAAAAGACAGAGGTGATAAAAGCATAGCTAAAATAGATGTTTTAAAGCCGACTTGTTTGCCCCAGGCTAGTGATTGAAAAGAAAAGGCATGGCCAGACCATAAAAAACCTATTGGACCATATTTCATTTGCTATAGTATATTTAAATGTTTCACTGCACACCAATTTAAATCTAGTGCCTTATAGGCTGGTAAAAAAATACCTTGAGCTGTACTACTTTTGAGCAACTGTAAGGAATCTTTTCTTCAGCCAAACTCCTTTTAGTAACCTTTCTTCAGGTTAGTAACTTATGTGGCCAAATCTATTCTGCACAAAGAATTACAGCTCCTACAGCCCTAACAACATAAATGTGCATTCTTCTATTGGGATTAAGGACTATTAGTACAATACAAACTGGAACATGAAAAGCATAAGTACATGCACAAAAGCATACCACTTCCCCTAAACTCCAAGAACTACATGGCACCATATCCTTGCACAGTGTACAGCTTTCCCATCCTGCTCCCCCAACCCCCCCTCCCAGTCTGGAGCCAGAGTTCCATACTTATGCTTTCTGGCATCCAATGGCACAACTTAAGAAACCATTCAGTTAACTGCATACCAAATGCCTACCTGCCTATTACTCCTCATTGATTGCTCCTATATATCTCTCAAGCTTCTATAAGCTTTCCAAGCTTCCCAAACAGGTGGAACTTATTCCCATTCCACCAGTGATGGCACTACACTGCTGACAGTATTTGGGAAAGCACTGTTATCATTCTGATTTGACAGACAAAGGAACCTGACACAAGTACTGCTTCCTGCAGATTATACTATGATTACTCCCTAACTGGACATCTATAGCTTTTGAGGTCATCAGTTTTTCAGGGTTTTTTTTGTTTGTTTTTTTTTTTAATTCCAACATTTGCTAGCATTTGCCAGCTTCAGGCACATCTTTGGCATTCTGTTGTTCCGCACTATGCTTTATGTATCTCAAACTCATGTCTATGGCATCCAGTATGCAGAAGAGCTCAACAGCACCTGAATTAGGTAAGTAATGCAAAAGTTATTGTGTGAATTTACAATCATGTTGACACCCATTCTAATTTGGAACTCATTACCAGAAGGAAAGTTTTATTTTGGTGGAAAATTGACTTTCATTTTTTCATTTCCACAGTGATACAAGTATAGGTGTTAGCCATCACAAATACAGTATGCTTTTATTTCCTCCCTAAGTGAAATGTATTATATACCATTTCTACAAGGAGAGGGGGTGTGGGACATAAAATATGTATTCTAACTGTATGTCAAAAATGAACATTTCTTCAACAGCCTCAACACTAGCATTGTTGCTCTAATACAGATGGTTGTGTTAGGATTTGCATAACTTAAATATGTTTGGATACAACAGAAAAGTGATAAAATGTCTCTTTTATAAACATGAGCATAAAACTACTGCCCATCTACTGGAACTTTTTATGATTCAGAAAGACACATGGTCAGTATGTTATGAAACAGGAAGTTAGTAACAAATTCAAAAATACTTCAAACGAATAATCTGTGCTGATTCTACAATGCAAAGGTTAGAAATATTTTGAGTAAGTTAGGTACACAAATTAAAGCTGCCCTGAGGCAACTTTAACTTAAGTGACTGGGTGATTTGCTATCACTATGTAACTGCTAAAGCCTCGCTAAATTTGGCAGCATCACAGGGGTAACATTTCCATATAGGTGATAATACCTGCACTGAATTAACACTTGGAAACATTTTAGTTAATATGAGATGTGCTTTTCAAGGCAAATACTGGCCTCACAGGCACTGCTGCAAATACACAGTAACTTACTGTCAGCTCTGCCCCCCTAGTTCCTGAGAAAGGGTTCCTAAAATTTCTTCTTTATTACAGGCAGAACAGATATGCCTCTTGTTAGACAGCACTTCCTTTTGCTAAATCTCATTTTCTAGATTGATACTTAGTATGCAGAGTGTTTGCTCAACCCTGAATTATTTTGGAAAGTTTTAGCAAAAGTGATTCAGCCATTTCTGAAAATGAAATTAAAATATATATATACTGGTATGTTGTTTCTCACTATGTTTAATTGAGGAGAGCATGCTTTGGAACAGAAGCATAACATTTGGAGAAGAGATGGCCCTGCTCTCAGGGATGTGCCTTTTGCCATCTCTTTGAAAATCCACCCACATTTGGCCAAGCTATAAACCTTTGAATTTTCTCAATTAGCACTAGTTCAGTAAAGACATTTAAGAGTTTGTCAGCTAAATTCTTCAAAGACTCCATCTGTACTGAACATGCTCCAGCCTGCACATGCTGGCATCTGCATCACCCCCACCACCACAGACAGAGTGTGTGCTGCTCTGGCTCCAAATAGGACATACTCTGAATAGATGTTCTCTACTGGGCCTGACCACAGGTGCTGCACCTGTATCATCCACATGTCACATCCATGTGGGAAGAAGGACCACTCTTGTTTTTTTCTGTAATTGCCAGTCACCTTCTCCCTGTACTCCAGCTCATTTCCTTTACAATCCAAGTCTCTAAAATTTCCAATGCAGTGCCAGTCTCCTTACTCAGCTAGCCCTTTCTTGGTACATATCTCTCCTTAGACAGTTTGGTGCCCTCTATGTGTATCTCTGGAGCCTCCTCCACCCATCCTGCATATCAGAAGACCTCCCCATGGGAACAGGTGTCACAATATAACAGTGCATTGTTTCAATGCTAGCCTATAACTCTTATCTCAGGAACTCCAAAGCAGCCTTACAACAGTGCGTGTCAACCCTCCACATCACAAATGCAGTCTTACCAGCATTAGGTGGTATGGGATTCATGAGTATAGCCACTTAAGACAATTTTTAGAAGTTCAGTTATCAAAAGCCAGAATTATTCAATAAGGACCTGTGAACTGCCATTTTTACTCAGGCTTAAACCATAGCTTATTTATTACATTTTTAATATGGGAAGCAAAAGCACACTTCTAATGTTCACCTGCCAAATTTCAAATCCCTCCACTCAAGCACAGCAGCACTAAAGCTGCTCAAAGTAAAGATCTCTAATTATTCAACACTGATAAGTAACATGTATCATGCTTTTTTTTTTTTTGCGCCTCTTTTTTCCCCCCAAACCTACTTTGTCTGAATTTTAACTTGAGACTTTAAGCTGTCTTTTAAAGGCTCTGAACTGGACATTACTTGTGCTGCTATTCTTCAATTATCTGTACATTCTGTATCTCATGATCAGAAACTCAATATTTAAAATTCCAAGACTGTTCTCTTTGTATAGATCTCAGCTTTCTATTTTAAGAACGCTGCTTTAAAATATAGCTCATTAAATATGTAATGTAAAGATGTAATGTGTTAAATAAAACCTCTTAACTGGGTCAAGTATCTTCTGTTGTATGCATCTTCATACTTCTGTCTGAAAAATGTAGCTTGGTTGTATAGCAGTATAATTTTTGCAAACCGATAGAGCTTTTCTCTTTTTATTTTCCAATCAATTGCTTGCTAGGGTTGACTCCAAACAAGAATTTGCTAACCCATTATCTTCAGTAGCAGCCTGGCTCTACAGGGCAGAGCAAATGCTAAAAAACATAGGCAGTCAAAGTAGTTAAGGTATTTCTCTGGTGAATAATTTTATGTCAGTAAGAAGAATACTCCAAAGATATAACACAAGAACTTGTCTCAGAGATACTGTTTGCACTACACTGCATTTCAAAAATAGTTAAGTACCATTACTTAAAGCCCCCTTCCTTCAGCTTGACCAAAACAGGATGGCCCACAAACAAGGTTTTCTAGAGATAGAAAGAAAATAGAAACCCAAAACAATTAATTGATATAAAGAATTCAAGAAAAACAATGAATTTCAAGTTGGGTGGATTGGTTTGGACTGGATGAATAAGTCATATAACATTCTATCTTTCCCATTTTTCTAGTTTGTTTTCTGGGTTGAGCTGAAGGATTCTGAAAAAGTCTTTTTGACTTCTTCCCTGGAAGACTGGCTGCCACTTAACATTAGGAAGGAATCCTTTACAGTTTAATAGGAACGAAATGTTTATGACAAAACTGAAAGTGTTGCTGCTGGATCAACTCATGGACTACAATGCAGCAATGCACAGTAGAACAGTCTCACATTTCACACCTAGAGGGCTAGGCAAGCTGTCTAGATTGTTTTTCTCCAGGATTGGTATGCTTACAAGATGGGATGGGGTGTACATTGGAGCGCACAAACAAACAAAACCCAGCAAGAAGATTTCATAAACTTTGTGGAAAAGAAGTCTAAGAAAGAAAAGTGTTTACAAGTAGAAAAATAGTTCTAAAAAGTATTTGTAAAACCTTTCTATATAGTCTTTTTAGTTAAAAAATAAATATTCTGGTAAAACTCAAAATTTATTATTAATTTTTTTACGCGAAATTCTCTGACAATTCTGAATACCAGGCTTTCTAAGACAGAAAGCCATCTTCACTGAAACATGAGGTCATTTTGTTTAGGACATAACTTTTTGACATTTGAAGGACTGGAACTGACTGATCTAGAAGATGTTTTGAATATTGAACATTATAAGAGAAGTCACAAACATTGCCTTTTTTAAAAAGTGCAGCTTGTAATTCTTGCAATCTCTCCTTCAGATCTCTGCATGAAAATCCTGAGCTTTTACTGCGTCTCGGAAAAAAAAAACAACCTCTGGAAGTCACACAAAATGATACTAAGAAAAGGTCTGAGGAACCATCTCCCTTGCATTACATTCAGTAGAAAATAAAAATAAATCCTGTTGTTTATCCATTTGTCTAAGACAAGGCTGTGAAAGAGGTGTGGAAATTAAACTATATTCCCAAGCCTAAGGGCGGTCCCTTTAGGTCAGGGTTCTGGCAAGTCACTGTAGGAAAAGCATGTTGCCGTTTCTCATTGCAGTACACATTCTGTTGATAGGGGAGTTCTGTGTCCGGGACTGTCAAACTGGAAAATTTCACAGGCATTAAAAAAAAAATCACAAAAATTAAACAACCAGAGACTAGGAAAAACATATCGGTGTAGAGGATCTATTTAAAGGGGAATTTGGAACTGGACTTCTGTGACGTTTCCTGTACTTTAAATGCTGTTATTTTTCCACTCAATACATTAAAAGGACACGATCAAGGCTAAAGAGCCTAAAATTAAACCTGCCAGCTGTGTTTTGATTTGTGAGTATTCACAGGTCATGCTGTCCCTGGACACTGCCTTGTCTGATCAGTTCTCTAGGGTAGAGAAAACGCTGAAATGTAAGGGAGTTCTGATTCCCCTTCTATATTTCAGTACAATCTTGGCTCTCCTCAGAGTAAACAAAACAGACAGAAAGATGACAATACACAAATAAATGTCTCTGATCTGGGAAATAGCATGGCTTTATTTTATACTTAATATTCATATTTCATCTCACATTTGGAAAGTTAATAGATCTTAAAGTGTCACACATAGGTTAAAAAAATATGAATATTCTCAAACATATTTGATTTTGCATCTATCAACTGTGCAAGCTTTTATAACATCTGAAAACATCTAATCCTTCACTAATACTGCCAGTGGAGGCTGGTTTTAGTGTCTGAAATTACTCATTAGTCTGCCAATTTTCCACCTAATAACTCATTTAATTACCTAAAAGTGGCTCTAGATACTTTGCAATTGCTCTATAAAACTTAGTACTAAAATTTCAAGGGGCAGTTTATCTAAGATGCATTCATCTGACCTCTAATTTCTAGATGGCATAAACCTAACTAATTTGTTTTCATAGGTCAAGCGGTCATACATAGAACTGCAGAGTTTGCATGTGTTTATGATCTTTGCATGTACAAATCAGAGCTTTGAGTCAAAAAGCTCAAAATTAGAGGCAGTTTTGGATAGTTCAGCCTTATAAACCTGCCAGATGAGCTCTGCTTTTGTCAGAACAATCATCCAAATGAGACGGTCAAATAGACATGGGTGTGTTATTGCCCTGTAATTAAGAGTTGACAAAAATCTGTAATTTTCAAAATAATAATTGAAAACACGTGTGGAAATGTTACATAAAAGCTACATTTAATAATGGCAAAAAGCCATCTTTTCAAAGAGATACAGATTTTGAACTAAAGCCTCTGAGACAGTCAACTTTTATTTTTTTAAATAAATGTCACGTTTTGAGCTTGGAATAGTGCATAACCCTGCTCAGGAAACCTTACAAAGCATCAGCTCAGGGGGAGTGGTAACAGGACTTTAAATCATATCTCTCTCATAATTCCAAGATGGCAAAAGGATTGCACAGAACCAGAACAGATCCAGCTCTTCCTTCAATGAACCTGTTGTCTCACTCCAAGACATTATAGGATCCAAAGGCATCTATTTCAACTCTGTGGGGGCACTATGACATGCAGTACTCATCCTCTAGCCCCTTCCAACTCACCCTCAGTCTCCTATGCATCCATCTCCTATGCAGACAGAATATCTTCATGACTATGAGTCGTTCAAGGGAATACTTTATCAGAGATCAGGAAAGGAGAAAACAGGGATATATTGTAGACAAAGAAAAAAAATTGAAAGTAACCGAATTTCCTTTGCTTGCCTTTCCTATCCTGTCCTCCATTTAAATTTCAAAGTCAAAATAAAAAGAAATCAAGGCAGAAAATGGTATTCAACTCAGTTTCTTAAAACAGTTATACATCATGCATACTCAGAAAGACAAAAACCAAGTTCTTGAATCAGGATGTACTTGGAAGAAAGCAATGGCCATGTTACCAAGAAAGAGATAATCCCTCTGCTACCATATGGTCATTTCCATGCCAGTGTTTGTCTCTTTGGAGCCCAGAAAAGAAGGTGGTCAGAGCCCATGTCGCTGGTGAGTACTCAATCTATATGCATCAACATGATGCACAAGAGATTCTCTTAGATTAAAAAAAAAGGTAGTCTCAATCTATGACAGCAAGGTTTATGGAAATTGATGGCAACATCTAGGGTTTGTACCTTAAACACTGATCAAGGAAACAATAAAGCTAAATTAAATCTATGAAGTCCAGCATATTTGTATCACTTAAGCTGCACTATAGAAGGTCTGTACAAAGGATAGCTTTTTTGTCATTTTGCTTTAGTTCTACAGATCCACAATTTTTGTGACAGCAAATTCTCAATGTGCAGCAATTATGCAAAATTATAAGCATGAATTAAGGGTAGCACTATGCTACATTCACACATTTATCAGGAAATCATAATACACGATTCTAGTAGCAACTATTCAGTCACCAGAGTGACATCACTGGTTTAATATGCTTAGAGCTGCTGCATCAAGTGAGAAAGCAAGTGTATCAGCATTGCATTAATATTTTGCTGTAATCATGACCAAGCATTGCTAATATCTATTAACCAGTCATAAAAAAAGTGGTAGATACCAAGTGTAAGAATGTTATTGATGTGATATATATTACAAGGCAACAGTGGTAAAGTAAGACCTAGCATTCTGCCATTCCATCCATTCCTTTCCTTTTTTTAAAATCTGATTAGCAAGTCTTATTTTGCTCTTAATTGTTACCATGATTTCCTTGTAACAGTATATACATTTTACTAATTCACTTGCATGCATGTTTCTGTGCATACAGACAATACAACTCCTTTTTATATACACATGTATATTTTAACATACAAGCACATATGCTCCAGAGCTTTCCTTTTAGTGTTTTTCTTGAATCTTCACATGAATAATATCTAGCATCATGGACCTTGAACACTGATGACTCTGGTTAACGCTTTTATCCTTTGCTTGAAATTACAGGATCAGTCTAGCCAGAATTTATGAGAACCAGACCCCAGACCTCACATAGCTCACATATTAGACCATTAGGCATCTAACTACCTCTGAACAATTTCAATGCATTATCTTGCCTTCTCCCTGGGGCACAAACTTCACTCGTCCGTACTTTTAATATATTTTGTCTGCATGAAGCAGATCGAGTTATTACATGCCAGCAGATCACGACTTACAGAAATCTCATTGCTCTACAGCAATGCAACTAATATCTCTCTTCTCCATGCTGAGATAGCATGGTAAAGAAATGGTCAATTGTGCAATTTTCAGTAAATTAATTGATAATGTACTCAGTGCAGATTTGCTGTTTATGCTTACAGACAGGTTAATTAAATATTTCCACCCTGAATTACATCTGTGTGTATGTATATATGCTGATGTAACCTCTTATGTATTCACATAGCCAAACAAGAATTTGTCAAGTTGTTTAGAGCACTACTACTGCAATTCACATAAATATATTGTCCCTCCGCAGTGAGGTTTTATACTCACTTTTCAAAGGCAACATAAAAACAGCACATCGTTGCCAAACATACATTTGCATTTTGACACGTAAGTGTTTCGTTGTGCTTTCTTTTTAAATTCTCCTACTGAAATATAACATAAAGTAAGATTAGAAATCAATTGACCCATGAACTCTCCTGAACCTTTTACCTGGGCTGCAAGGCCATTACATTCTTTTCTTTCATTAGGTTTTTTTTTTCTGCTGGTGCAAGGCTGAACAGGAAACGAGGGTGATCCTGTCTCCTCCCTAGAGACTGTTCATCAGCTGGCTCAGCTTACAGCAGTAAAAAAAACAAAACATTGGAAATATACAAACATTCAGACACGTTATATTTTTCTTAATGCATTATGATCATTGCTATAATACTAATATTAATAGCAGAGGACAATCAGGGAATTACACAGGTTTTGGAATTTCTTTTCTGCAAAATGATATGCAGATATTCTTCCCACATTTTAGTACCTGCCTTTATAACCACTTCTATCTAATGAAGTGATTTTGTTCTGGATCTGCTAAATGAGTTTCCTTTATAGCTTGCATTCTCAAAGAAGAGTATTACTCATAATTCTGTATTTCAAAATTAAATTCATTGTTAAAAATAAACAGAGAAGTGGAAGGCTTGTGCCTCCTTTCCAAAGCAGTTCGAAGCCCTATTCTGCAACGTGCTCAGTGCCTTCAGAGAGATGCTGAGCCCCAAGAGTGTCTGCAAGAGAAAACAGAGACCTCAGCACCTCAGAGAAGGCGCTTCATGCAGCACAGGATTGGACACTTAACTCCTGACTAAAACAAACTCCATCAAAAGGTCATCAGTCCTGGAGACTAAAACAGTTTTGATGAAGTCCAGTCTCCTACTCTGTTGACAAGCGTCTCAATTATTTTCAACAGCTCTTGGTGTCTACATTGGAAGAATGCAGAGCAATCATCAGGCTGAGGTAACCACAGGTCCCACAGTGAGAATCTGCAGAACGTGCGCACTGAGCAGCACTTTAGACAGCTATTTTTTTCACCTGAGGTAGGAATAACTAATGATGTAACCAAGTTATCAGCTACATGTTTTGACATACCAGCAGTGCATGAACTAATGCCTTGTAACTGCAGTGCAAGAAGAAATGGCCCCTCAGGACAAATTCTTTGGAAGTCTGTGTGAGCAAAGCAATGAGATGTCTAGATGGAAACATCTAGAACTTTTTAAAAGGACTGGATGGGACTTAACCCTGCTGGATTTTCCTACATGCTGTATGAATCAAACAAGGCAAAGCTTGTCTGACACCAATTCTATCAGTCTCTGCCAATCCACCTTAGCATTCAGGTTAATTTAAGATGCAAGCTGTAGAGAAAAAATTACCATACTCTTCTCCTTGCACTGCTTTGCTCTTGATGGCAAAACTGCACATACATCTCTGCACCATATATGCCATTACATATTAAGCCATCTCTGACATCTTTGATTTCTCTCCACCCACCCCCCACCTCCCTGCATAAAGCCACACTTCTGTCCTCTTCAAAAAGCTGCCAGGCAGAGCCTTGGACATACACAGGCCTTTCAGAAACCCAGCTGACATCCTCTCCTACCACAGTAAGGACTCTGGTACTTATTACTAGCTGCCTCTCCACTACTTCTCCCCAGCTACCCTCCACCCTACATGCTTTGAGGTAGCCACTACCCAAAATTCCCACCTTTTCTGGTACTCCTGTGACCACTAGAATCCCCTGCATACCTTGACTGTCCCTGAGAGGAGATATCAAATTCCATCTGTTACTTCTGCAGTTATAGCTTGGCTAATGCCACAATGACAAGAGGCAGAACTCTTGGTTTCTTGAAAGCAAGTATTAAAGAGAATCATTATTCTGAATAACAGGAAACAAGGTGCCCTCTTCAAGAGTTATGGGGCTCCATTTCTGAAATGCTCTAGCACAGTTTCAAAAAACAAAATCCACCCCAAACTTTCATCAAGAAAGATAAAATAAATGAATTTGAAGATAAAAACTCCTTCTATAATTCTGGAAAACACAGATCAAAATATGCTAAATTCTGCTGGGCTGTGGTGTTTTCACTCCAGCTTTTGAAAGAGAATAGGCCTTTGCACTATTGTCTCCAGAGGAAAGTGTCAAAAGTTCAGTTAAAGTTGACTAAACTCAATATTCCACAGCAACCAAGAAAATGTTCGCAGTCTTGCACTTCACAGATTTTTCTAGTACTTACATTTCTGTGAATTATTTCCAAGTTTCTTTACAAAGATGTATCACTAATGCTAACTATTGCTAGCTGATGAATCTCAACATGTTTTGTCTCTGCTGGCATTCATTTAAGTTTGGAAGCCTCACTGGATACCACAGAAGACGACATGAATGAATGACATAAGGATAGGCTCAGAACAAATGAGGTATCCATGTTTGTTGCTTGATAATTTATTTCTACTGTTTTCAGTGCTACCCTCACTGCTTAAGTCCCACACTAGGGTGATGGTAGAAGATTGTGATAGATAGCAGCATCTGAAAGCTCCCTGAAACTTAACCTGGAAAGATTATTTCCCCTCTAGACCATAGCAAAAGAGACTATTACTCTGATTACAAGAAAATTAAATGAAGCCTCAAAACTAACTCCTGGGACATGCTTCTAACTGCAGAAGGTTGCCTGCAATCTATTTACACTTACTTGAGGTCAGATTTACTGCCTTCTGGAAGCATGGGAATGAATCATATACCTGCAGTCATATTTATGTAATAAGCATACTCTTCCCAGATATACAGCAGCTTTATAGACCTTTCATCTTCAAGACCCCAGTGCATGTGACCCTCCATGTCAGGTCAATGCAGAACAAGAGAAGGGGAAAGAGTTGTGTGGAAGGCACATACCCCCCCTCACATAATGGTAGAGAGTCAGTGTTCCTGTTCTGTCTTTGTCAGGACCCTTTTGATTGCTGGAGCCACATCTGTGAAAAGCAGCCCAGCACAGCAGCTTTGCTCTGCTCCACAATGTTCCAGGACCCAGGTTGGGGCTGACTGACAGACACAGATTGGGCTGCTGAGGTCTGTCTGGCACAAGGAATCATAAAGCAGAAGAGAAACTGTGGGGCCCAAGAGAAAAGCTGCAAGTGCATGACTTGTTTGCTGAAAATACACAGGACAGCGTGAGAGAAATCAGACAAGTGTCTCTTTCTCAGCATACAAGACTTGGCAGGTCTGCTAGATGTAGAGCTCAGCAGCCTATATAGCAGCCACTCTATGCCATCCAAGTTCAGCTGATTATTCCCAGCTATTTACAAACCAAAGTTTTTTGGCGAATTTGGAACTTTAGGACATTGTGTTCTACTTTAATAATAAGACCCTTTTGAGCTGACAGGGTTGTTCAAACTACTTCTGTACATCATTTTCACACTCATTATACAGCTAATCTGATATTTTTTTCAGAATTTCTGAAAAAACAGAAAGTTTGTTTCGCACTGATTTTTTTTTCCTATCTTGTAGCTCAGAGTATGTCCTAATGGAGTACTTCTGATAGCACTAAGGTTGGAGAATAACAGAATTCTCATGACCCATTCGTCATATTTTTCAGTTTCTGCTCAAAGTATTTCCCACTTACCAGTGCAATGCACCTGTTTTGATTATCTACCCTTGGAAGTTAATGGAGACTGTGAACTTCCAGATGGCTGTAGAAAAGAAGGCCACATAGTCAGCAGACCTCTGTATTGATAGCCATTAGGCTATCAATTAGAATTCCTATTGATCTCTTATCCCAAGCAACAGTTAACAACTCTTACATTATCTCTTATCAATTTGTTTGCTTCCATATGTCACTTCGTTTACACAACACCATAGATGAACAATATAGGTAAATGTAAAAAAAATTATTTTTGATATTAAAAATAAGTACTCCTGCTACAACTCTCATCAACTTCATGGAAGTAGTAGTAGGAAATTAATACTTAAATCAATGTTTCTTTTGAGAAGAAAAACTTTCTGTAGATAGAAACAAGATCTTAATAGATGAAGGTACAAGGGATCATTTCCTACTGGAGAACCTGCAGAACTACTGGATGAGGGGAAAGATTTCCATACAAGCCTTCATCAGCTACCGGACAGATATTTCAGGGGCCCACAAAACATTGAAGGGACAAAAAAAAAAAAA
>PPHD01018409.1:0-14561 GCA_002909625.1 Bambusicola thoracicus
GGGGAGCATCAGCCCCAGTGGAGAGCAGATCATGAGAACTACAGCTTTCATGAGTCACTGCGGTAGATGCATGGGATGCAGAAGATCAGGCCAGCAACTTTCAACATCTTCTATTTAAAAATTGCTTTTTGTCTTTGAACAGGAAGACAACACTGGAAGGATTTTTTTCTTTTAATATACAAATTCTGGTTTTTAACCGGCTGCAATTATATTAAAAAATAGGCTTACTGCATGGCCTGTTTCACAGACTCTTTGAAGCCTTCAATTCCACAGCCTGACTCCATGAGCTCTGTACCATATGCATCTATGACAAAATTACTGCTTTCTTTGTTTTATGACATACTAGCAGCGTAGCATCTGGAAATGTGGTTTGGGTTTTTTGTTTTGTTTTGACGGGAAATAAACCTCCCAAATACTCCAGTCAAATTCAAAGAAAGACTTTAAATCAGCACTTTTTTAACTTTGGTGGAGAGGACTGGAGAGGATTTCCAGACTTATCAAGGGAAGGCCAGCATGCAGGCGGTTGTCACACAGGGCTATCACACTAGCAAGAAGTGGGTGCTCCCATCTCATTACACTATGCATACCAGCCGATGGGGAGTGGGCCTGGGACAAAGCAGCTGAACACAAGACCTGGCCACATTTTGGGTCAGTCTGACAGGAGACAGAGCTGCAGGCCTTCTGGAGTACACAGAGCTTCTTTCTGTACTGAAAAGAAAGCCTGCCAGCTTCCCATGTGTGCAGGATATGTGTCCTCCTCCTTTTTATCATTCCTTGCTGCAAATGCCCTGTCAGTGCAATGTGCATTTCAACAGTGAGTCTCTCATAGCTCTCCTTATCTTTAATTTCCTTCCGCTATAGTCTATTTTATGGAGCTTTTCCTCTGCTGGCAATTTCTTTTCCCTTCTCATTTCAGCTGCAATGGCCAGATCAGGATCAAAATTTCTCACACATTGAAGGGAGTGTCTGGAGGCAGAAAATGTCATACAGATCAAAGTAGAGGTGCAGGTCAGGGCAATATGTGTGTTTGCCCTTCACACTTACTTAAGCCAGATGCCTTTTCAGTTTTGTGCTCTGTGATAAAATCAGTTTCTTTTCTTAATCATCCATTTTAATCACACCCTAATAGCAAAGGGCTTGATCCAAAACTCAAGATAGTAATCTTCTCTTCACATTTAGCATGACCAAAGGGAGCAGCACCATTCATTTCATCATTAGTTTCCTCAGAAAGTGCCTCCTGAGGCAGAAGGAAAAGCCTCAACTCCAGCAAGATATACATCCTCAAAGGCACGGGCTTCCTCCCTTTTGGGCTTGTATGCTGCCCTTTTTCTTGTGTGGCCAGCAGTTCCAGATGGGTCATGTAGCGGATTTTCAGTTTCAAGATGACATCCTTCATGTCCTCCAGGAAATGTGCAGCAGAGGTGAGGATTAATGGGCAGGAGGAGAAGAAGGGCAAGACTGAGGTTACAGGGACGGCATGGTAACAGCTCAGCAGCAGGGAAACACTGAGGGGGAAGAGGCTGAAAGTCAGACTTGCTCCTCAGTTTGACTGCTGCATGAGGCATCCCTTGCCAGTGTCTCCAGAGCACATTTTTTTTTCAGTTAATAGGAAATAAAAATAATTTTAAAAAAAGATTTGAGGCCAATTGGACCCACGTCAAACTTCTGAAAAATAGAAAGTCTTCACAAACTGGAAATCCCACTTTTCAGCCAGCTCTGAAAAACCCCAATCAAATAGTTTGAACAACTCATCAACTGTATATCATTAACTTTAGCAGTATATACTATTTTCCTACCAGAAATACTTACAAACAGCCAGTACATTCACAGAAACCAAGATGTTTAGTAAAATAGTGTGGTGAGGGGAAAGCTGGGGGGAGAATATTCAAGGAATACTGGTCTGTGAAAAGCCTGATGATCTTTCCTATTCCTGTGACTGAAAAAATGTTCTTAAGAAGGTGTGCACATTCACATACATCATACAAGGTTTGTCATGCAAGCCTTTGCTTTTTACTGTTCATGGCAGGTTATCCTCAGATGGCAATGTATCTCCAATTTCAGGCCACAGGGAGGGTCGCCTTGTAATAGCACAGTGTGTAATGGGTTTCATTGCACTCGGGAACCAAAGAATGTGACCTTTGAGCAAAATAACATGAAGTAAAAAATTCATTCAGATCGCAGCTACGTTGAGTTAACAGTTCAGGTGGCTAGGGAGTGCTTTGAACGCTGTCCGTGTGACCTCACTTCAGCTCTGCAACAATCCATTCTTCCCCTTTGAACAAGACTTGCCAGTGTTTTCAATCTAGGGAGGGAAAGGGGAAGATTTGTTCGTGGTTGTCCTACCCCTAAGTATTCAAAAATCATGAAACAGATGTGTGGGGAACTATCTGAAAAACATGAGAAAGAAAAAGTTCATCTTTACTTTTTCTGGATTTTGTGGCCGTCTTTACGATGCCCTTGGGTCTTATTTTCAAGCTTCTTCATAGTCTGAGGAGTAGAAACTTACTTCTGTAAAAATGAAAACTGAGATTCTCACCTAATTATATGTCTCCAAGAATGGGAAGTTATAGAAAAAACATCAAGTATCATGAGACTTGTGATAAAAATCACAGGGCTTGGCAATACGGAGTTAATCACGAGTTAGGAAGTGATAGCACTTGTTCTAGCTGAATCACAAAAAACAAACAGGCATAAACCTTATTCAAAAATATTTTGCAGGCATGACTGCCAAACTCCAGTTGGCTGTGAGTAATACTATTCATTATTTCAGAATATTCATATAGCCAGTAGGTATTTCTGGAAATCCTTGAGAATCCTGCATTTTCCATAATGCCAGGATGATTAATTTGTATTGAAAGTTTGGTACTTGACAATTATCCATCTACTGTTTAAAAATCTGAGTCACACAATCATCAGCCAGAAACAATACCAGGCTGTATGCTCATATGTCCAAGGCACATAACGAATATTCAAAGGAGAAACTTAGCAATCAAACCACAGGCTGAAAGTTAGGCACTGAAACTATTTAGCTAAGTAGGAAAAAAATAATATATTCTCAATAAGGCGGACCACTTCCAAGAGAGTGTTTATCAAAGAAAGGGGATTGCATTCATAACTAAACATTTAAAATGAATATTTGGATGACTACAGGATATTAGTTCTGATTGCAAACAAACAGGGATGCTTTTCTTGCCAGAAAACAAAAAGATCCCTCGTATCCACTGTAGACTTAAGTCTGTCAGTTTAGCTCTGCTTATACAAATGAATGAGGCAGATGTACTCTCAGTCAGTCTGCTTCGGTCCGTCTATGCAAACTTCCCAGTAGAGTGCAATTTGCAATCCAGTGTAAATCCGAGGTAACCAGTATTCTGCATGATTTATATACGGGTTATTGTTCAGCCAAAGCCTGGCATTTTGTTGATATGCCTGTTATTTAGATGTATTCAGAAGCCTTCCAATGCATAGTTTTTCCCTTGCAGTGACTGCATTTTCAAAAGAGATGCACGAGCCAGATCTTTTCTATTCCCCAAGGTTAAGGGAAAAAGTGAGATGTCCTCTGCTTTTTCAACTCCTTACCCATACAGAATAATTCATCTGCTGATATTAAGGTGACTTCTACCAGCAAATGTAAAGATGTCAGAAGGAGAATTTTTAAGCACACATGTAATTGTTTATGATTGGTATCTGCTTTTATTTAGCATACTTGCTAGCGCTCTCTTTCTGCTGCTAGTTTGGAAGAATGTTTTCTTGACCAAGAAATCTGATCTTTAGGGAACTATATTTCATGTTCTTTTACTCTTTGCAAGCTCTGCCATAACAGAATCAATGTATCAAATCAGTCCTCCAAAGCAGCCAAACAGTCTAATAATAAAGATAGGAGACAGGGACTTTTTTCCTAACAGAAATTTGGGCAGGAAGGGATTAATGTACATCTGTCCATTTCCTGTGCTGCCCCTTCCCTTCATCAACAGTGTGGGAGAAATGAGGCACAGCGCTTGATAGGTTTTTTACCCTTCTTAAAAGGTCCCGATAAGAAAACCCTTCATAATTTTTGAAACCACACTTTCGCCGGGAAGTCCCACAGAATTATAAATTATCCAAACACGTTTACTGTGGCTCTGCGCACTGCGCATTCTCTTGCAAGGCAGAGCATGGCAGCATTTTGGGGTGCCTGAGACACTTCCCTCTCCTCTCTGGTTTCCCCCCCCCCGCCCCTCTCACCCCGCCCCGTCTCAGCGCAGCTTGCAGCCGGGTAGAGCTGTCTGTGCCTGGGCACATGCACCGAGGCGCTTGGAGAAGGGTGCCAGTACGGTCCGCTGTGGCTGGGCACGAACAAGTTGCTCACCCCAGGTTTGCCACGATCTCCACCCGCTGCAGGACCGGGGCCTTCCCCATTGCTCACCAACTCTGCCCTCACCCCCAGCCCAGGCGCAGCCGTTTTGCCGGCCGGCACCGGCAGCTCGTTCCAGGCCTGTTGCAGGAGGCACTCGGAGTTAAGGGGAACGAGGCAGGGCAAAGACGAGGAAGACCCCCGGATCCCCGGCCGAGCTGCACGATGCCCGTCGCCGTGCTGCCAGCACCCCCTAGGGGCCAGCTCGCCTCACAGCGCGGCGGAGGCTGCACACAGCGGCACGGCTGGCGGAGCCTGGAGGTAGGCAGCGCCCTCGGGCCTGCAGGTAGGGCAAGGTGGTGCTCGGAGTTTGTGGCACATACCGTGCGCTTTCCCACCTGCTTGTAACAACACAATTTCTATTCCTTTTCATAGTGGCCCTCAGCAAAAAGCTTTCACTTAGCACTTTCCTCCTGTTTCTCTGTTATTCACTGGTTATTATTTTCTTAAAAAAAATAATAATAATAATCAGGCAACCAATCAAGGAAGCACAAGAATCTGCATAACTTCGAAGAACTAAAACAAAACAAAACAAAAAAACATACTTGTATATAGATTCATTCCTGCTAAGAAGACGACTTTAGGCCACAAACCACTCATCACAAACACCAAACAACTAACAGATGGAACAAGTAGTCTGCAAACAAAGCAGAGGTTGAAATCACATTCCCCCCATCTGGCAAAGATCTGCAGGAAACAGGATGTCTTTCTGAATGCTTTGCAAAAAGAAGAGCAACTTGAATTAGGGAACAAATATTGTAATGTCCCTACAAGATCTACATACTAGATATCATGGACCTCACTTTCCTTCAGGTTGCAAGACTGGACAGGCAATCTCAATTTTTGACTCAGGCAGAAAACAGTACTCTGAAGAAAAGCCTTCTCAACAAAGCTATTTCACATAGGCACGAGAAAAAGCAACAAATAATGTCTCATGAGTACATTTCCTGATATATAACCAGGTGAATCCTGTCTTGTGTGCTGCCTCAAGCTAGCTCATCTCTGTAGCAGAGTGCATGGCATTCCTGCTCTTCCATTCCTTCACTCCAGAACCCTGTACTGATTAGAGAGAGGAGCTTGTGGTTATTCAGTGACTTCGGTACCAATTACATAGCTCAGTTAGGGATTTAAACAGTTGTACTCTGTCCCCTGGCCAAACAGACACCCAAATAAAAAATAGGGAGAGATGCTGCTGGCAAAGAAACAATGTTCCAGATCCAATTGTAATCAGCGCAGTATGAGTATCTTCTCCTATCCTTTCTGCAGCAAAATTTACTAGAGGATGACTGTGAGAAAGTATTACTCTTGAAGGAGACCCCATGGCAGTTAAGAAATAATCCACTGACTACAGCAAATACATAGATGGAGAGCTGTATTGCTGCTTTGTATCCTGCAAGCAACAGCTCTATCTGCACTCTGGAAATGAGTGTTGGCTCTACCTGAGATGCGCATTAATCCACTTGGCCAGAAACAGTTCAGGTACTGAACTACATTCACAACAAAGGTGATGAACAGCTTGAGAAAATACACACACATAGAGAGAGACTTTGAGGTATATCTTTGATGCTGTATGATGTTTAGATTATATCATTGCTTTGATGGGGGATTTCTTCAGTTCATTGGATGTTTTTCAGGGATAGGATACACCTGAAATACACAGTCTGCAGCCCTACAGCATGCTTTTAGCTTAGTGAACTGATCAACAGTCGATCACCACATTTTGGATGAGGACCTCTGACCATTGTGATATTTTGAGCGATATTCATATATCTAAAATTCGTATGTCCTAAAATCTACACATGACCTTGACCCTCTGGACACTAGAGTTTCATCCTCAATAGCAAGTAGTAGGCTAAGCAGTTTTGGCTGAACACAGCTCTCTCAAATAAAACTAGAGTCATCAATGTAAAAACTGAGACATTTCTGATTCCCTTATCTGAGCTCACAATTTATCCTTGGTAGAATAATCAAGCACATCATCAATGTTGTTAATAATAACAGTAGAAGAGGTGGAAAGACATAACAAGAAAATTGTAGCAAACACTTTATTCTCACTGGGATGTAGAAATAAGATTTGACATAGAGAATAACTGCAATGAGCATATGATTTATTGTTTATACCACGTCATACAGCAAAGCTATGAGATATTTGTGGTCTAATAAAGTGATATAATGCCTTCTGTGTGTTTATCCATGTGGTAAATAGACAGCACAACTGAAACCTAGAGGAACAGCTAGAAAATCAGAACTCTGAGGAGCAGTGACAGAATTTAACACTAGTTCCATCTCTCAGGAAATAAGCAAGCACATTCCTGGTGAATTAAAAGATCAGTTGTGACAATATTACAGTGCTGCTTTCCTTTCTTTCTACTCTTCCTAGGAGAGGAGGAATTACAGAATGCTCAGTCCGACAATAAGCACCCGCAGCATCTTCACACAAAAGAGACTCAAAACCAAAAAATCAATTTAAAAGAGATTGAGTCTGTGACATGGTTTCTGATGCAAAGTCAAAACTCTTAAAGAGAAAACAAACAAGGAAAAAAACAATGCTAAGTCCAAGGCAGACAATCCCAACAGTTACTACTCTGAGGTATTTTCTGCGTCAGCAGCCTGAGCAACGGCAGGAGCTGACTACTGGAACAAGAGAGTGACCATCAGCAGCTACTTCTGAAGAAACCACCACACAAACAGAACTACTGCCACTATGAGACAGTTATCTATCACTAAGTTGAAAACATTGCCCTGGAGTAGGATAACCTTTTGGACAGAGGTATTTGAAGCTTTCTGGCAAAAGTGAACATCATAAAAATTCCCTGCTCTAGCAGGTTTTATGTCATGAGTCATGGTTTTATGATTTTTGGTTACTGGTATTCCACATCATAACATCATGTAGTGCACTGGAAGTTAAAGTGTTAATACTCCAGTCCCAGACTCCTGTCCGGAAGAGAAGAACTATATTCCCCAGGGAGCTTTGCGGTCAGAGAGCAGATATAACCTCTGATATAACCTCTGGCAAAGTCACCTGATGCCTCTTCTTTCCCTTGGCTCTTGTGCCGACTGCACACATTGCCTCAGCACTACTGTAAGGCCTACAGCTTTCAGATACTCTTTCTCTCATTATATTTGATTTATTAGCTTCAATTCTAATTATATTGTATTATAGTATGTTACCTTGCATTCCAATACCATATTTAGTAAATTAGTTTGTTTCTCCCCAGATCGTTGCCGCTGTTTTTAATTATTTTGGGGTCCCCTGTTTCCTTTTTCCGAAGGTGCGGATTTTGCGAAATCCCTCCGCCCCGCTAGTCACGGAACTGGGCCGAACCAGCCTGTAAACCATTGACATTCTTCGTGGAGAATGCGGGCAAAAGCTGCTTTTTAGCTTTTCAGAACGAATCTCTCTCGGCTCTCAGAGAGCTCCGTTAGCTTTGCTGGGAAAGTTATTTCTTTTGCAGGTGCTCACTGAAAACTTGACTCCCCCCCCTCAGTGAAAAACCAAGCCTTCTATGCAACACACAGGTAATGCCAAAGGACTTTTCAAACTCAAAACTCAGCTATAAATCTCATGCCACAGGCACTCAGGCTTACTGTGGTCTGAAGTCATCTGCCTATCTTCAGTGAGCAAACATCCAACGTAGCACCCTCCCCAGTCCTTACTTTTGGGTAAGTGGTTTAAAATTGAAGTATATTCTGATCCTTTACAAAGGGTAATACAAACATGAGATACACAGGGATAAAGCTACAGTCAGTGAGAAAATATGGCGAAACTGGGAAGCAAGCATATCACAGATGAATGGTATTTCATTTGGCATGTGGTTCGCTTTTAGCAAAGAGGAAATCCAATCAGTATGCTCAAATTTTCCATAGTTTGGCCATTAAGGAGTTGTAGGCCAGCCTCCAGAAGTCTTCTTCCTTTATGGATCATCTACTTATGCAAGAAGTTCCTTTGACACTAAAGGTACCCCAGTTTAGCTCCATTCTTCTTTATATCCACAAAGTCCTACAACTCAAGTGGTCAATCTGCAGACTTAGACTTGCCTTAAGTAACATTTCTTCGTGTCATGGGTAGACAATAGTATCTCTTCTCAGCATGTGTCAATTAGGAAGAGTCTCTATTACTGCAAGACACAGTCTTCTTTTATTAAAATGTTTGTCTGTCTCTGTTACTATTCCTTCAGCTAGGAGCAAATCTCTAGTTAGGCAAAGCACTGAGAAACTGCCACATGCTCCTGCAATTATATGTTGCACATAAAATAATTCAAACACACTATTAGAGTGTGTAATTTAGTTCATATGTAGTTAGAATGTGCAGAGTTTGCCAAGTGACTGCATCTAGCTGGAAAATCAATTTATATATGCCAGTTTAATAAAACCTGAAAGTCTTCCGCAGTTCATGAAGAAATGTTAGACAAAGTTTAAATTGTACATTATGTAAAACCAAATGTAGCTGTAAATTATAGGCTGAGTGTGAAGGATCATTCGTCCTCTGCCAAAATTCACATAAGTGGTCACCAAATTTGGGATGGAGGGGGAAACATGCTGTAATAAAATGAAACTTTGTACAACTCCAAGTAAAAGCTTTGAGGGTCAAATTTTGGCAGAAGAAACTGTAAAACAGAACTGACTTCGTCCTTGAGCTATTTCTTGTTGGTTTAAATCCTAGCAGTAAGGGGCTACACACCATTGCAAAAGAGAACAAATCATAAGGGATTTGATGGTGCAAAGGGCTGGTAATTCAGATGCCTCTTGATGTGTCCTATAGGTGTCCAGAACTCCCAACTTGAACTAAACTCATTTCTGGTCTCCTGAATTTCCCATTCATTATTACAGTCGAGAGCACAATTTTGTTATTCATAGTCTATATACTGTACTGTGTGCGTGTCTAAGTCCAGTGCAGGTGCTAAAAAGACTGGTGACAACCCAGACAGCCTGTTGGGAAGAGTAAAACACTGCCTTGTGATTGCAATGGTGGGGTACAGGTGCAAACCAGTGTATGTTTCTGAAGGGGCAGACACTACAGAACCACGCCAGAGATGCTGCTAATAACAGTGCTCACCCCTGCTCTCATAAGAGGGGTGCATAGCTGAGAGACACAGGGTCTTCTGGAGTAGCACTTCTTTATTCCTTCTTTTTCTGCTTGAAGCAGTATGGGGTGAGTAGGGAATGCCTGCACCCAGGCACATAGGTCTTCAGTTCTGAGCTGTCTGTCAACACTAGCAGCAGTTTGCAAACTCTCATTAATACTAGGGAGGACACAAAAATACAAAGTGAACCAGGCTTTCATTGCACTTAGTTTGTCACTGTACTTACTGGACAAACTACATAAGGCAAGAAAAGCAACACTTATCTGCAAAGTGACACTCTCCCCTATCCAAGAAGAGTTATTCCTCTTTCCCATGTCAACTGCAGAGGCAAGATGAGCACAGCAGTTCTTGGGTGTGTGTTGCTTGCACACTCTCTACACATCCCTGATCAGGGACTTTCAGGGTGCCTCTGCAGTATGAGGTTACCCAGAGCACCTCGTCAGAAAGCCACTGCTGGGCAGTTAACCTGTCCTAGCTGAGATTCACCCTTGAAGCCCAAGACAGACCCACACTCAATATTTGATTTTTAGTATCTGAGGGATCAGTTCTGTTCACTGTAGCCTTACAAAAACTCAAAGGAAACTCCACTTAGGTCAACAACTACATCATCAATATCTTGGGTAATGAATCTGGCCCAGTTTCTAACATCAGTACTTTAAACGCATTTCCAGCTTGCAGAAGCTGGATGGAGAAGTTTTCAGATACTATAGTTATCAAGGGAATTCCTCAAGTCTTTCAAATTCTTCAAGTCTTTCAAATGAATCAAATGCACCTTAGCATATTATTTCCTTCAGGACTGTAGAAATACATCCCTACTCCCATAAATGAGCTCTTACTCTTGCACCCTAACTTGCTAATCTCCTCTCCAGCCTCCTAATTTGCCCTCACTTAGGATATGCTGTTTTCTGGCACTAAGCACTGGCATGCACCTTTGTTTTCACACAATATACAGTTTCAGCTTGCCTCAGCTCTTGACAACCTCAGTATCAATGCAACCACTCACAGAAGTAAAGGTCATTGATTTACACACAAGTACTGAAGATTATTTTTTACTATCGCCACTGTCCAACAAACAATTAGGCTTTCATGCACAGAATCCATTTCAAGAACTGCCAGTAATTTTCATTTCATATACGGTAGTTTTTATGCCAATACATATGCTTTATATCTAATGTCAGGGATATCTGAAAGAGTAGAAGGTCAGTCTTTTATAGACAATCCAAAAAAATAAAATAAAATCAGTGAAAAAATTGAAACATGCATACTCAGCAAGAACCCCAGCAGGAAAAACTTTCTACGTGATTAAATACAAAAATGAATGCTGTCCCAGAAGCACAATTATCATGGAGCACACGCTGGTCACAACAGTGCCTGGAACGCAGAGCCACTCAGGCTCAGCTTTTAACAAGGCTGGACTAAGGCCAGGTATAAAAGCCCTAAGACCAGCACAGGCTAATTTACCCTGCTCTTGTAATGGTGATCTAATCTACCCTGTTTTATTGGCTTTGAAACAAAGTAGGAACACTTAGGCAGCTGGTAACAGTCCCTCAGGTTTGGGGACAGCTGTGAAAAGCTAAGCACAAGAATACTGTTTAGCTGTGCAAGCTTTCCCCTCCCAAATCATACCTGACTGTGCCCCTACACACACATATACACATACATGCACACAGAGAAACAAAAAAAAAAAAAACAAACCATGAAATAGAGGCAAGGCACCTAGTATAGCTGTTTTTCTAGATGCAGCAATGCCAGCTCAAAGAGCGTTCACAGACGCACAACTCGGTATGCTTTCTCCACTGCAATATAACCACCGATGAAATACATAAATCACCATTACGCTTTGACCTGAGATAACTATATACTGACACAGTAGAAAGATTAGGAGTTATTCTATCACTTCAGCTATATCAGTTCAAATAAAGCAATAGAAGTTACGCTTACAGATAAATTTCAGTTTATGGCGCAGAGTACAAATGGCAGCTATTGCTGAATGCTGTGCATGTCTAAGACCTGATTTCATTATCTCTGCATGGACAGTTTCTAACTGCACAACATTCCAGATTTCTGATGGATGCAAACCACATTAATATCACTGGAATGACACAAGTTTACCTCAGGATGTAGTCTATCCAGCACGATTAAGCTCAGTCCCTCCTCACCTTTAGAGAAGGTCAGAAATTTCCATTTCCTTTTAAAGCACACTGGAAGCAGAAAAAACTTTCAAAATATGTCTTCATTTCTTAATAAAGATCTTTCCACCCATTACATCAATTTCCTGCTCTACTCACATCAGCAAAAAAAAAAAATGTATGCTATTTTGTTTAGCTTGACTTTACCTTTCATTTGCTAAGTGTATATTTAATAAAGAGGAAAAGATCTATTACTGATAGCAACAAGGAAAATGCTAGTTTTTTTAACGAGAAAGTGATTATGATTTTGAGATTTAGTACTTCATACTCATGTACACACATGAATATGTGCCAAGACACATGTTCTCTGTGAAACAGGCCACAAACTAGTATTCAGTAAGTAAGCAGGCCCCTAGCGTTTAANAAAAGATCTATTACTGATAGCAACAAGGAAAATGCTAGTTTTTTTAACGAGAAAGTGATTATGATTTTGAGATTTAGTACTTCATACTCATGTACACACATGAATATGTGCCAAGACACATGTTCTCTGTGAAACAGGCCACAAACTAGTATTCAGTAAGTAAGCAGGCCCCTAGCGTTTAATCCTGCGGGTTAAAGAAGCCTGCTTGCTCTCTAGTTTGCCAGAGTTTATTGCTGCTAATAGGATACGTGTACTTACTTTCCACTCCTTTCTCAGATGCNTCCTGCGGGTTAAAGAAGCCTGCTTGCTCTCTAGTTTGCCAGAGTTTATTGCTGCTAATAGGATACGTGTACTTACTTTCCACTCCTTTCTCAGATGCAACCCTGTTAAGAAGTGAAAAGTATTTTTATCCTGTGGAGGACTGCAACACCATTCCCCATTAATAGAGGTATTGCTTAAAATGTTTTGAGAATGTACTACAAAGCAATTAGTTCCAGTGGTGCCAAATTTATCTTCAGTCTTATGTAGACCCAAAGACCTCCTCTGTCACCAGTTAAAAACCACAGTGAGAGCCACACGTATGAGAGGATGAATTTCAAGCAAGTTTGAGAATCTGTTCCAGGTAATTTTGTTTGGTTTGGAAAAATCAAGCCAAAAGGAGGCACTAGCTATGATCCACCAGTGTACAACAGAAGGAGGTGATCCAAGAATTTATAGAAAAAGAGAAGGAAATGCAACATTTTTGAAAAAGAGATTATTAACCAGGGAAATATAATGGTTTTCCAGTCCTAAAGTAGCTCCCCAAAAGAAACAAAGTCTCGAGCCAAGAGAAGGTATGGGAGAAGAAGTATTCAATCCTGCCATAAGTGAATTTTATGTATATGCTAATTGAGTTGAAACAAAATAATGTAAGGTATCTATATCATTTATGTTTCTCTATTGAATCCTAGAACATATGCACTTCAGTCATCATATGGTAATTTTAGTGAAAGTATCTCATGCTGAAAGCAGCATTTCAGATCCATTTTTACTGTAATTTCATTTCTAAACAGCAAATTATAACCATTTCAAGAGGGTTGAACGCAGTTGAAAATTCAGTCACATAAGTTACCTATGTATACTTGGTAGAGATGATAGGAGAATTTTCTGGAGCTTACTTTTATTGAATCCATGTTATTAAATAAAAAGAAAAAAAAAAAAGGAGGAAAGAAAAGTTGAAAGCCTTTTTGGATTGTGAAGATATTGACACTTTTGAAATGAAAAGGTCATAAAGGTCTCTACCCCCAGGTCCACTGGCTGAGGAATTCTGTTGGACTGTTATAATCAAACTTTTAAGTTTTAAAGAGAAGGAGATAATTCTGAAAAAGGCAATACAATGCTCTAAAGAAAGAAAGTGGAGGATATGGAAAGGTGACAGAGTTCGTATTTTCTCCTGCTCCATCAAAAAGAAAAGACGACAGACGAAAGAAACGGTTGAATTTGAGTCTTTAATGCCATGACAGAAAAAAAATGGAGATGTGAAATTTTGCAACCTACTACTGCCGTAATAACAGCAGGAACCATCACCATCTAGCAGAGGAGCTGAACAGTTTATCTTGGAGATTTTTCCTTCTGCTACCGACTTCATTTTTGTAGCTGTGCATTTGTGTTACTTGGCCCTACTCCACAGTTTTCATTGAAGATTAAGACTTTAAAGGGGAGAGAAAGCAAACAGTAAACAATAAGCTCAACATCTTGATAAAAGTTGATACTACAGGTCTGTCTTGTTGCTTTAAACACAACTGTTTTAGCTCCAGGCATTACATTTTCAAAAATTAGTTTGAAGGCTTACTGAATGTCATTTTATAGAGTATTTAAGTGTTTAAATTTTTATGCTTATTTTGCACTCCTCACATACCATCCTTGAAAGGAAGAAAAGTTCAACACATTTTCATGTTTCCTACCATGAGAGATCATTTCCAGTAAAATATGTGAGTGATGGATTTAAATGGGAAGTAGTAATCTGTCTTTGGGTCAGGTCAAATAGCGGAGGCATCAGTTTGTACATATTTACTTTTTAACTAGTGGAAAACTGGAATTGATGAAGGTCTGCTTTTCAGAGTTGCTGCATTTTCCAAGCTCTCATTTATCATGTCTAGTTCACAGGTGCTAAGCTCCTCTTAAAAGACAGGCAGTAAGTTATGAGCTCTTTTTGTTGAGGAGATATCTGTCCAAATGTAAACTAGTGCACCAAGACCACTCCCAGGCTGCACACGCACCCCGTCTCCAGAGTATTTCTGAAATGTAAACACCAAAAACTCCTGAATCTTAAGGCATTTGTGCTGCTCCTTACTCCCTTTAAACCACTAGTCCTGACAGACCCACTGAATTTCTGGTGTTCGAAAGGGAGCATCCACAGAAAAGTGGTGCCCTCTTCCCTGAGTGGTAGGTCTAAGGAGACAGAGGTGGGAGCCCAGCTGCAGCCCGAAGGAGCAGCAGATGACCAAAAGCAGTTTGAGGCCCTTCCCCACTGGCCCTTGACATGTTTTAACTGC
>PPHD01018411.1:0-14560 GCA_002909625.1 Bambusicola thoracicus
GGATGCCCCGTCCCTGGAGGTGTTCAAGGCCTGGCTGGACGAGGCCCTGGGTAACCTGATCTAGTAAATGGGGTGGTTGGTGGCCCTGCCTGGCAGGGGGGTTGGAGATTCATGATCCTTGAGGTCCCCTCCAACCCAGGCCATTCTGTGATTCTGTGATTAACAAAATGCATACATATACAATAAACATACACAAGTCACAAGTGTAGAGTCCTACAGCATGAGAAAACACCAGGAATTAGCACAGTGTCTCTTTTACTACAAATTGCCAATACAGCACAACATGTTAAGAGCAATTCAATAATAATTAGTTCTATATCTACAATTCAGTCCACTAACACAGAAAATACAGAAACTATTTAGAAAATTGCCCCATCTTCTTCATCAAAGCCTTATTAACTCCTAAAGTCCAGAAGTAACTGCTTCACTAATAATCTCCAACAGTGTCAATTTAAGTCATCACTCCAAAATCAGAACACTTTTTTCCCGCTATGGACTTTTGTCTTTGTTTCAGCTTCTCCTACTCTAATTCAGTTTTCTAAATGTTCCTCCCGAAGTCTCAAGTGGTTTAAAGACAGAGTAGAAAAAAACACAGATGTCTCTATGTTAGTAAGAATTTACTTGTGAACACAATTTTCTTTTTTTGTATTTGTATCACTATTTTCACGACTAATTTCCAGCATTCAGTCAGTGCAGAGACACCACATCCTACCATAGAAGAGTATCAACTCTGTATGACATACTGAAGAATCAGTAGTCAGAGTTTACTGCTATTTCCTCATGGACTACAAAAACATTCCCTTCCTGCTTTCACGTACTGCAAGAAATAGAGACCAGTGCTGACGAAGCCAAAAAAGACTTTGGCTTTCTTTACAGAAAGCATTTTTATAGATTGTATTTAACTTCAAGTTATGGAAGAAAATAATGGAGGAAACAGAGTAACAGTTATTTTCCTCCATATGCCTTAAGTTCCAGACATATTGGAATTCAATAAAATGATACTGCCAAGCTATAATAGATGCACAAGTCAGTACTACTGCATTTCTGACATTATTTGGTACCAAAAACAGTCAATTTCCAGAAAAACATTCTTAAAAAAATCTGTTTGACTCATCATGATCCAGATACAACACACTTTGTTAAAATAAGTATGTTTCTATCAAAACAAATAGATCTCCAAAATACTACTCCTGCATAGACATTGTCTGTATTACACCTCTCAGACATATGTGTGTAAATGCATGATAGGAATGCAATCATGCTTCCACCACTAGTTACAAAGCGAAGAGTCTGAACCTTTTTCACTGGTTTCTCCTCTGGGTAATGTAAGAAAAAAACACTCTATTGTAAATACACTGCTACATAACCATACACAAATTTCTACATGATCAAGGTCTACACTTTCCAGTGCTCTATACCCTCTGATTTACAATACACTAAGTTCAAACTGTATCTTTCCCTTTTTTTCTTGGTTCCACCATAGTCATTCTGTACCCTTCAGGCCTGTATCTAAGCTCACTGGAAAAAGGTGAAATTAATTCAGAAGAAAGGAATTTTCTTTCTTATTAGCCAGTGGGTAAAGACAGCCACAGAGGACCACATACCAGAATAGTCTTCTTTGGTAGTGCTTCAAATGAGGTTAAAAAGGACCATGCTTCTTCCCAGAGGGCGGAACTTCAGAAAACTTGTTATAAACAGTTTCAACACTAATTACTCTCACCATCATTAACTTCTGTTGGAACTATCTCTTTTCTTCCAAGCCATCAGTCCATGGAGATGGCTTTATTAAGGAGAATACAATTGTATTTAAATAGTTTGTAATACCTTAGAAATTGCTGTGCATGCGGAGAAATAGTACGTCTTTACTTTGGAAATAGCAGTGTATAGGTAAGCAGTTGGGCCTGTGTGCTATTGCTGCAACTGTTGAGCACATTTTGAAACTTACATGTGACAGTACTGCCTAAATGAGTACGAAAAATCTGAAACAGATGCCAAAGGCTTCCTAAGCTCTTATCTTACACAAATACTTGTGGAATATCCCTTTCTAGACCTATCTTAGGTAAAAGAACCGGTACCTTATCTTATCTGATTCACTCAATATATATGTGAAGGTCTGGAGCAAAGCAAGGTATTAAGTGCAGGCATGCCAATCCCAGAGTGGTACTATGTACACCAATTCCGAACAGGCAGGTTCAGACTGTTAACACACATCACAGTTCAAACAAGATTTGAACTCACGGTCTTTGACATCATGGAATATTCCTAGTTCCCAATGGAACAAAGGTCATTCCCATTTTAACAAACTAGGAATATACAAACACAGGAATCCGTTCCTTGCTTTATCTTTTCTTTTAAAATGCTGAGTAATTACAGAAAATTACACACATATAATCCAAAATAATTTTCTGAACAAATATGATATAATGAAACTATTCAGTGAACCTTCACTCCAGCCACTCAAAAATAAACAACTTAAGGAACAAAAATTTACCTTCAGTGATCACTGCATTAATTTCTTCCTACCAACTGTACTAAAATCCTTTTATAGCAAAAGCCAACCATGAGATTCCAACAGTGTTACCACAGTAAGACTCAGACGCAACACAGACTATATCAAATAAAAGCATCTTTTACGCTGTATCTTTGTTCATGACTTTTAAGGAATATTCTTGTTATCTTCCATTTCTCCTAGATAAAACATCAGGTATGATTTTCTCAGCTCATGGGTAGGACATGAAATACCCCTGCAGGGCGAAGCTAAAATCTGACTTGTTGCAGTGGAGTTTTCTTCACTGGACCCTATCTCCTCCTTCAAGGCTCCACAGTCCTTGGTGAGACAACCATGTTCCCTTTATTTTTGCTTGGTCTTGTGCCTTTTTTTTTTTTTTCTCTGGCGTGTACTTAAAAGCCAGGGAAAGCCTGAAAGATGTCATCAGAGTAGAAGTAGCCATACATCTCAGTACGTGAGAGGAAGGAGAGAGCAACTATTTGAATATGTACTGGTGAGCAAAAACAGCAATTCCACAAAACAACGCTACAGAAGATAATTCTGAAAAGATTAGTAATGTTTGGCCTGTACTCACCTGCTTCTTCTGAGCTTCAGAAAGATCTTTAAATTCAGCCTCGAACTGGAGCGATGTCCAAAATCAATTCCAGTATCAGCATCCTGATAAGACAGAGAGAAATATTTACAGCTATGTAGACATCACTTAATCAAAGCAAAATAGAAAAGGCTTTATCATATCCCCTAATTACTTTCACCATGCATAATCTGGTTCATAAGTAATCTGAAACAAAAAAGGAGTTATAATTTTCAATTTTGACAGAAATGTTTTGGGTAAAATCCTGAGCAAGTTTAAAGAGAAAGATTCCCTTAACACGTCGTCAGCTTGAAGAATGAATTTACTGTAGTACACAGGAAATATAATCATTCATCAACTCTCTGACATGCAGTAGAGGGAGAGATAAGGCATCACTCAAAGTCTAGTCTTATTCTTTTTATTTCTACTTTTTGTGTACCTGAAGACAAACAATATACACCCTGAAGTAGTTTTTTTCCTGACAAAGAATTGCACACAGTATCACTACCAGTAAGTTCAGTCACATGAAGGAAGGAAAAGAAGTGCGGGGGACAGCACAGTAATTAATTTAGAACTGTATGTATTTTAGATAGAATGGAAGGACGTGAACGGGTTGGACGCTTGAGATTACACGACTGCATTGAAGGGAGAGAGATGGGCAAGGCAGAAGAAATAAAGACCTTACAGGTCTGTAGAAAGTTCCCTGACACTGCATCTATGCTACCCAATTAAGTAATGCTTGAGCACATTTCTATTTGCTGAAATCAGCTGGCACAGATCAGCCTAGATCTATGCCATTATACTCACATACCGTTTGAAATACAGGGCTAGCATGCAAACCGTCTAATGGAAACAGTCGAATGTCTGGAAAATTTCTGGAATAAAGTTAGTTTGCTAAGACCAAAAATGTGGCAGAGGCCTAGAAATATTTCCAATCACTGCTTAATTTACTAATATGGATGTAGCCTTAATGCCTGAAACTCTGCTACTTCTGAAGTAGCCTCTCATTGGTGCCTCTTGGCAATTTCCCCTTGCTGACAAGGTCAGACAGAAGCAGACTGAAAAGCAAAATGAATGCAGAATTTTATAAAGAGAAGACTGCTTTCCCACAGTTTAAAAAAAAATCAGTGTTCCAACTGGCATTATTAATACACACTTTGTTACAAAATGTTTGGACATTTAAAAGAGTTTCAGTTCTAACTTCTTCCTTTGTTTGTACAGTATAACAAAACCTGCTGGGAAGGTCGAAGTTCCTAGAAAACTGAAAGCTATCTGGCAGCCTCTGTAGTAGAGCAAGTGAAGAAGGAAGAGCAGAGAACGACAGGCTGGAGGAATAAACACTACGTGAAACCCCTGCACAGTAGGACAGCACTGGGAAATGAGGACAAAATCATACGCTCTCTTAATGCAAAGAAAGAAAAGAAGATGTTAAAAACAGGTAGGGATTCTAAGGCAAATATGAGGAGGTGAAGATGAGCAGCGTTCCTGAAAAACTGTTGGAAAGTAAAACGTGTGTCAATGAAACTTCGTTTGATAGACACATGGTTATCCTTGGTCCAAAATGGCAGTGTCCAGACAACCAGAGAGAAGCGCCCACCTTCCTCTCCTGTTTCCCATTAAAATACTGCACATGCAGGTGGGCATCCAAACCTTTGAATTTTCTTCTGCACTTAAAGTCTAGACAAAAATACAGATTGCAGTCATTTCTTCAATAATATTTGTTGTCTGTTGACAGATATTACTATGTGGGCCTTGAATGTCTGTATCTTTGTTTTTTTCTCCTGTATTCCTTTACTCCAAATATTCAGTTTTCTTAGTCTGGATCTTGTCAAGAGTCATATTTTGCTTTGGTGCACTAAAAAAAGACAATACATGATAGTAAAGATACATGAAAATATACATCAAAACATGACCTATTTTGGTGAGATAAAGCCTTCTTAGAAGAAATTATTCTAATTAATCTCTTATAAATAGGCCTTAAAACGAAAACAATCACATTTGCTAGTCTCAATTATTAGTATTTTCTCTTTGCTCTTTTTGAACTTGCTTTCTAAAATTTTTCATGTCAATAAAGCACGTTCAAGTAGGAAGGCATACCCAGAGTACATGCGATAGATGTGTGCATCAGACACGTGGCAGGCCTCACCTAGTAACTTCCTTTTTACCAGTACAGATATTCACCTTCAGAAGTCTATCACTTTGACCTCCATCTCATGTACACTACATTCCCATATGGTCTACCTGAGGAAGGCAGCTGCCTCTTACAACACTTATTTATCCCATTACAAACACTGATTTGTTGTCATTTCTGTCTGCATCCTAAAACATGGACCCAGATCCTTTCAGTTATTTCAGTTCAACAATGAAGTTTCTCTACCCTCTCTCTAACACAAGCACATTCCATTCCTCTGCCCATAACTGGTAGATGTGAACATCCCTGTTTGCCTACCCAGTATTGACAGTATTGACATTTTTCTACTTTTCCGGATCTAAGAATTTCATCACAATTCTCCTTAAAGGATTACAATTAGATTCACAAAACGTTCCAAGATCTTAAAAGTATCCTAACAATTTATCTTCTAAATAAAATTGTAGTGGGCATAGTCAAGAACTTTATAGCAGCTTGATGCAGTCCTTTCTATCCACGCAGGAACACTTACATCACGTAAATAGCAGAATGCAGTTGAATGAAAATCATCTACACGTCACCTATCTTCAGCTTCTCATTCAAGTCCCTAAACTTTGAGTCAAACAAGCAAGACCACAAACTTCTGTAAAGCCTGAGAAATGAAAAGTGTATGGGTATACAACTGAATTAATTTGAGATGTAAATGCTCATTAGAAATGTAGATTTAGAGGAATTCCAATCAAATCCTTCTCAAAATGATAAAATGTGCAATAATTATGATGATCCATCTAGCACTATAGTTTTACAGATGACAGACTCTTTCAACACCAATGATGTAATGTAGTTAAGGTAGAATTCTGTCACATACCGTGCTGCAAACAACATTTTACATGAAAAGCATTATTCATTAGGAACACAACTAACAGAACTTACATTAATCGTCACAGCTCTGCCAGAAATCAGTAAAATGTATCTTAAAAAAAAAAAAAAAAAAAATCAAAGTGAAACCCAAATTCACCCCTATGCTGAGACAGTCCTTTGAAAGGTAAACAAACAAGTACAGTACCCACGTGCTGTAAACAATTTCCTTTAACTTTGTCACTGTGTTGCGGCATTCACCTTATAGCTCATCACACATTTTGATCATGTTTAGATCATCACCTGTTGTATGTCTGAATGCTGCGTCTACGACAACATTTTGATGTGAGATTACATGCTTATATTCATTATCCTGGCTTGTCAGTGCCCTTCAGTACTTTGAAAAGGTGTATCTAACTCCACAGAAGTACACCAAAGTTCTGCTGCTTGATAGATAACAGCCATTCAGGGGTGTCTCTATTTCACTCAGGCCTACCCACGTACATTTTTAATACAGTAAAAGTGGATCAAATTATTCATTACTACTTTAAGTGAATATTTGTATAAAAGACATCAACTCACAAAAGCACTCAGAAGTATTTTAGAACATGATTTAGAGTCACATGAAAAAGATATAGTCAGGTATGCTTACTGTTTTGAAATACTAGAACCAGTTGTGGCCAAACACACAGCTAACTTTAGCAAAACAGTAATTACTCAGTAGAGACACTGATTGTTATTTTAATAGCATATACGATAACAGGACTTCAACGACTTCCACTGCATTGCTTCAATTGGATATTCTGAATTTTGGTTCAAAATAGGTCATTAACACACATGTATTTATTTCCAAAGTTTGAAATAAAAATGTTGAAGGTTTAATTAGAAATACATAGTCTGACTACTACATATTTAAACTACTTCAATACACAAAAAGCATTTTTAGTGACTGTTATGTACTAGGACTGCTCCAAAAGCAATGCCTCCTGTTTTATTACGTTGGCTCACAACATTAGAGGCAGATGGTGGTGGTATAGCAGTAGAGGTTGAACCTTCCCACCAACATTCCATTACATGTTGTTGCTGTGCGACAGATGGCAGCAGAGAGGCAGTCTGACAAACGGCATCAGACATGGAGTACATATGAAGCAAAGATGTGCCATTTAATTGCTCCACGTGGAACAAAATGGCACTCACTGACATTCACTGATGCTTTCTGAAAGCTTCTGAAGACCAAACACTGGATGTGACCACAGTGAGGCAGTGAGTGTTGCCTTTGCTCAGCAGCAGTCACAGCAGGTCACCTCCACTGGTGCAGATTTCTACAAGCGTAGCATGCAGTCTCATTCATTGCTGGCAAAAATGCACAGCTAATGGTGGTGACTATGCTTAAAAATAGTATTTTGTAGCTGAGAATTTGCTCTATCAAATAGTGTTTTTGTGTCCTTGGTATTTGTTGTAGTTTCCATTGAAATAAATAGGAGGCATGACTTTTGGAATTGCCTTATAGATTGCAGCACTGCCAATAGAGAAAATGCAGTGTTCCTTTTATTTGCCTGTACCTAAGGATCGAGTTGGACACAGAAGCTCATAACTAAATGAGCACTACTGGATGCCATTATAATTAACAAGAACATGCAAAATAAATTAGTAGTTATGTTTTATAATCATTCCAAAATTAAATGAGCCTATGAAAAGACCTTCATACTACTCTGATCTCATTAGTCAATTTTTACATGCCACTCTACATTAATATTTAGACAAATGAAGGCTGGATTTTCTTATCAGTGTGTTCAAACAGAAGTGCTGTGGTGGAGGGAGCAAGCAATCAGATTTTTACCTGATACAGAGAAAATAATTTCTGAACATTTCTCATCTGCCAATCTCCTGCAAATGTATCTTTTCCAAATTTTTTTTTTAACAAAAGCTGTGCTGTGTACTTGCAGAATTTCACATTAAATTCCACACAGCAAAAATTAATCTTGAATTTTCACAAAATAGAATTTTCTTATCAAAGCATCTGTACAGAATTAATAATGACAGTATGCAATTGTGCAAAGAAATAGACCAAGAAAAAATAATAAAACTAACAGAAAACCATAAAAATTCAGTACTTAGTGCTTTGAGAATTTCCCAGTGATGGGAAAAAAAAAAAAACAACGACATGAACTGAATACATCACGTACTTCTGAAATGCCCCATTCACTCTGTAGCCAATGTACAGGTTATAGATAAAAGCTCATTTGTGGCGGGGAGCTTGAACATAGACTCAGATGTTTTTTTCCATTTAGATCTTACTTATCCTAAAGACTAATAGAACATTGATTACCTTTACTTATCAAGGCACACTGGAGAACATGGAGACAGTACAAATACAGTACAAACAAACAGGAAGCCTAGAGTAAAGGAAAAATCAGCCCTCCCCAGCCTTGTCTTCCCAAACCTTCACAGGAGCACTGTCTGAATAGCTGGGTATACACACTAAGCCATCCCTCAGGCAGATCTAACTTGCTTGACTTGTACTAACATAATAGATAACCCATGTTGACACTAATCTTATAAGTATGCACAAGCCAATATCATATTCATGGAGATTTCTGAACTATTTATCCAACATGCAGAGATACTACGCCTTACTTTATCTTCAGGCATGTCTGTCTGTCTTCTGAAAACATATAATTTATTATAAGACAGCTCAAAGAACAACTTCCACTTGTTGGATTTGCTTCTACCTCTCATAAGAAACTGAAGTAGAGGTTCCTTCCAACTTAAACCGTTCTCTGATTCTGTGATGCAAGTTATTGTGACAGTTCATAAGAAGGTGCACCTTTTGCATGAAAATAAGAGAACAACTCTTGATATCGCACATGTCTGGAATTTGTCAGTCTATTCATGTTAAACAACCAACACACATTCCTTCAAGCATAGGCAGGGGAGACGACATTGAGAAAGGCGAAGTATATAAATATAACCCATATTCTGAACCAATTCCTAAAGATACCTAAGAATCTGAGCACTTTCATAATACTGAAACGTGTCCCCACCAGGACAGAGGACTAAAATTAGGACCGTTAGGTATTTTTAGTCTAGTAAGAGTAAACCTCACATCAGGCTACAACCCAAAGTAAGTTTCCAGCCACAGACAATAACTCCTTCAATGTAGATCAGAATGCACATCTTTGAGGAGATGACAAAAGAAAAAAAGAGTATAGCTATTTCAAAAGGGGATGCTGAATAAAAATGACAAAGCTTGTTACAAGGAAGAAAAAATGGACAACTAAGAGATTCACATCTTTACAGAAAGCACAGAGAGTGACTGAAGGCACCTTGTGCAAGGTCAAAAGAAATGCATGCAAGCTATCAAAAAAGACTGAGGAAATCAAGAGAAAAGAGTTGACTTGAACAAGCAGGATAAAGGAGGTTATTAGAAAAAAAATGGTATCCTTCTAAAAAAGGAAAAAACTCTAAGTTGCATCCAAGCAAGTAAAAGAGAAAGGATGGCAGTGTCTAGCAGACTTAGATGTAAAGGAAAAATAATATGACAGAGAGCTAAAGTACTGGCATTTGTATATGGGCAGTGGTCCAGGAGTGGGAGGGCCGTGCATGGGGCCAGCAGGGCAGGACATGGCCATCCAAAGCCAGGGAGCAGAGCAGGACAGGGGCAGCAAGGGCAGACACAGCCCAGGGAAAGGTTGCTTCCATAGAGACAGGCCAGGGCTAGGGGTCAGGATCAGGCCCAGTGAGGGGCTGGCCATACACAGCCCCCTGGGAGCCCATGCCCACCACTGGAAGAGAAAAGATCCACTGCTGTAGAGGAGACTTGAGAAGTTAGCAGGCCAGACTCCTTCCTTGCAGAGATCTACAAGAAGTTCAGTCTTATACTGAAGTGCCGTTAGAGAAGGTTAGAGCAAGACGACAAATTGAGCTCTAACAAATCACTTCACTGGTGTGTCTCATCAAGAGCTCTAAAGGAACATGAATATGAAATAGCTGAACTAACAACAGCTGACAAATGTTTGCTTCAGATTGCCTTGAAATCAACAGAAGGTGGTGGATAAAGAATCAACCAAAAAAACTCTAGAGTAGATCCAGTGAACTACAGACCAGTACACCTAAAGTTCACACCACAGAACTTGGTAGATGCTACAACAAAGAATACGTGCACATCAATATATACAGGAAAGAGCCTGCAACTCTAGGCAGAATAACGTCTGTAGACTTAAAAAGAGCTATCTTCATTTAAGCTTTTGTTTCTCCTTTCAGCCAAAAGCCTAGAAAAATACATCTTTTGATTACAAGTTTCACAAATTTCCTAGAATAAATTGGAAAAATCAAGATATAAAACAGGATCAATGGCAACAGAAGCAAAGAGCAAAAGGCAGAAGAAGACACAGACTATGCTGTGGAAGCCCAGGTATGTACCCAGCAGGAGGGGAAAGGAAGGAAAGCACAGGTAAGTGCTGGAGGAAAGTGCTATCCTGGAGCATCCTGGGCTGCGGGCTCTTCCTGCTTTGGGATATCTCTGCATGCTCATACGGTCATCCAAGCACAAGGACAAATGCAATTCCAGTACAGTAAATAAATGAGATCAACTCAGTTGTTATTTGAAGCATGCAGCTGGTCTGTCACACCACAGCAGATGCACTTCAGATGCTACTCACAGCAGCTTTTCCACCTGCCCTTCCCTTATCAGGAGCCTTATGCAGTGACAACAGGAAAAGCACAAGCAGCTGAAGAATCAAGTAATATAACCAGGAGATAGGATTAAAGATTGGAAGGCGGATGGATGGAGAGGAAGAAAATAACTGAAGCAATGAAAGAATAATCAGAGACAGTGTTACAACGTGGGGTACAGACAATCATCAATATGCTGGTGTCGAAGGTAAAGTAAAAGAGATTAAAGGCATGGCTTTCTGATGTCATGAAACATTTATTTAAATATGACCCTGCCACCCTGCACTGTATTGTAAAAGGACCTTTGGACAACTGCCTGCCAGCAGTCGGTGGAAGGGCTTGTGCTGCAGTGGTTCTATACTGCCTGTAGGAAATTTTAAATGCCCTTGATTTAAAGCAATCGAAGCTTTCCAATGAAATACAAAAATAAATTTAATTTCATGTGATGTTACCACTAAATGTTTTAGAATAAGAAGTGCTTTCTGAAATGCTACCAGGTGGAAGAGATTCCCAGGCTAGCTCAGGACTGACCTAACTTGACTAACCTTCACTAATGAAATTCACTCTGATTTCTGCAGAACAATTTTAAAGCCCACCTGAGCACATCTGAAATTGCTTTATTTGTGGATTCAAAAAACACTGTAGGGCCTTCCTAATGATTCAAGACATCCATTAAAAGAAGAAAAAAAATGTTTAGCACTCCTTGCAGTGCAACATCCCTTCTCTCCATAATTCTGCAAGCAGGGTGTCCCAGGAAGCCGCAGGCAGCAGCTGACCTCCAGCTATCCCTTCAGAAGGACGCTGGTCTCCCATGCCGTATCTGCCTGCCTTCATGGGATATCTCAGATTTGCAGGACACAGAATCAGGCCCATTATATTGGTATAAAAAGTCTATGCTAAGTTCAGCAGATTTCACATTATTTTTGAAGGGCTTCAGTAGTGAGCAGTTACAGCAGCATTCAAATCTGCTCAGCAAAATTCTTACATTTGAAAGCTTATCTGAAGGTTACCCAAAAAACTCCATACTTACCCTTCCTTTTTTTTGCACCTCGTCCACTTATTTTTATCATGAACCTATCAATCACCTTCCTGATGACATAATATATATATAATCTACTTAAACTTTAGCCCAACTAATTCACATAAAATATATTTTAATATGTTTGATGTCTGCATTAATCACAAAGCAAACACATGAATTTTGGTGATAAATTAAACTTTATTACACCATGTGCTAGGCACTAAAACTGTGTTCACTGACACACAGCAAAAAAGAAAGTATTTGCAATATATTTTTAATCTCTTTCATTGCTGAAGTCAATAAGCTCTGACCAAAAATTCTATGGTTAATTTTATTTCTTCTTTTTCAAGCATTGAAGTGTAAAATAGAGGGATTTTAGTTGGTATTAAATGTTAATTCCAATACAAGTATAAATTCAGTGTTGCTCATGCACCTCTATGCTGTTATATGTGAAGAGAATCACAAAGCAACAGGTGACTCATGCTGTTTGGCCAGTCAGTACATGAAGTCAGTTGCACTACCACAGCTTCATTTGTACCTAAAAATCATCAAAATTCCACAATTTCCTCAGGTAAATCCTTTGAAAGGTATTTTTCTTATTAAAAAAAGATCAGCTTTTGTACCCTACAGTCAATCAACAAGTGGGCTTATGCAATTATATTTGAAGATTTTTCACTTAGTGATATTCACATACATTGGTTTATAGTGAGTAAGCAATAGCAATCTCTGGCAACTTTTATTGCTTTTATTTCAAACCGCAGAGTCCAGGATAAGTAGAACTAAGAGAGAAAGACAACAGAAAGCAAAACACAGAAAGTGTGCAGGAGGAACATGCCATTTTAAAATTCAATTTCTTCAACTCTTTCATGCATTTGTTCACATGCATTGTTCGGGAAGGCATGGAAAGAATACTTTCCAAAATTTAGTTTCTGATATGGAGTAGAACAGAGCATGTCTTGTGGAAGAGCGCAGGATGGTCCACCGTCACTTTTAGAAGGGACTGCAGTAGAACTACAGCACAGTCAAGGCAACACTCAGAACTTAAGATGATCCAAGACCCAACAGTGATCAGAAAGAACCTCTTTTTTGTTGGCACAAGACTAGAGATTTGTAGTAGCATATGGATCAAGACCTTTGTTCTTTCTGGAAGCTCAGTTTGGGAGAAAAAGAAATCTGAAGACAACTTCATAAACATGAACCTGGGAGGGGTCTTCAATAAAATCTTTGGCTACAATACTCACATACGAGATGATGGGGAGTAGAAGGAATCCATCATCAGACAAAGGATGAATCTCCTGTAATAGACGCCCCTGGCCTTCTCACAAAAATGACACAGCTACCAGTAATAGCTACAATAGGTAACAGTACGTGAAGCCATGGGCATACCAACTCCAAGAAGTCAGTCAAGATTTGATGGTTAGGAATTTTATCTAACCAAAGAAAAACTTTGCTTTTGTTTTCTAAAAATAATCTTTTTAGAACTTCAGGATCAGGAGGAACGGAGAAAGATGAACTAACTTTCTGAATGGAGCAGGATGAGCCAAATGGCCGCTGCCTCTACCCAGGCACAGGTCATCTTGCTTCACCTTGGAGCACAGTACCTGGCTGCAGAACAGGGTACCCAGAAGGCTCATTCTGTCACACTAGAAGCTTACGCTATTTCACACAGAGTATTCGTTTTGTGGACTCCTGGTAGTTAAATACATCACTACAGTGACCTTCCCCTGTTGCAGGCCCAAGAGTAGCAGCAGGATAGGAAGGATCTGAGACATGTAAATGTGTTTAAGAAGCCAGAATCACTGCTGTCATTCTGGGACTACCAATGTAGAACTGCAGGCTTCACACCCAACTCTGTGTAATGCTGATATCTATAAAGCTGTAGGGTAGGCTCACAGTAAATTTCCCTTTCCATCTACAACAATAATGCTGAATGCAAACCTCTTCAAAGGTACAAGATGTAGTTGTTCTGCTATCTCAAGAAGGGAAGAGGTTGAATTGAAAGTAACAGCAACAAGGTTTGATGCTGGACCTAGTCCTTACTTCCATATTTCTGATCCTGAAAACTGCATCCTTAAAAAGCCCACGTTTTCAGAGATTTTAATCATCAGAAAGCACATATATATCTGATTTTTACGTATTTGCAGCTCTTCTGTAGATCAACTAACTCTCTCTAGAGATTGCTTTACTTCATTTCTTGCTGGAGAACATCAGTATGATATGCCTTATGATACCCAGAAACATGCACCAAAGTCACTCACAACTTCTACAAATTGCCTGAGCTCCAAGAGAAAATGTCTCATTGAGAATAAAGCCCCAGATCTCGGAAGTGCTCCATGTGGCTTTTCCAGCCTTTTAATGAGGTAAAAATCAAACTGCCAGGAATGGTAAGAGATATGAGAAGATCTCTGCTGCACACACTTTGTATATCTTTTCGTGTACCTGAGAGGATAACTTTAGTAAGGCACACTTCAAAAACATTCAGCATTCCCATTTACAACTAAAGACTCACTTTTCCTGTATGCTGTACAAACAGCAGAAATATAGTTTAACCCAGAGACAGATGCTAAAGGGAACAAAAAGAGAATAACAGCAGAAGCAATTACTCAACATGCTATCAGCATGCAATCAGCATGCAGGCATACTATTTTACCTTACTAACAGTTAATTTCCTTATGTTTGCTCAGTCCTAGAAAACAAAGTTCACTGAAATGCTTGTTAGCTTTTTTTCATATATATATATATTTATTTATTTAATAAATCAAATCCACTTATGTATATAGACGTAGTGGGGATTTGAAC
>PPHD01018412.1:0-14560 GCA_002909625.1 Bambusicola thoracicus
TAGGAAGTGCAGGAAAGATGTTACCTAGAACGTTGTGTCAGACAGGAGGAATACCATGCAGAGCCAGAAAATTGTCAACACGCAGCAGAGAACAAGCTTGATATTCATACAGATGCTGTGACAAGAACACAAGTACACATTATATCTCCACAGCAAAGAACTTTGCTGCCTCCAAGCTACCACACAGTAGAGTCTCTAATTTCTCTTCAAAACTTCAGGTTAACTGAAGGACAGCCACAAGTTTAGTCAGAAAGTAACAAAAATCCATGGGGTGCTAAAAAGCAATTCTAAGAAAAACACAGATTTGAAAATATTTCAGATAGCAGAGGAAACACCTATGTTAAAATTTTGCCTTCTAGGTAACTAATCGTACACCCAGAGATGTGATTTAATTGTATGATACTCTCAAAAAATGTTATTTATTTGTAGACTAAATCCAATCCCTCAAGAGAATTTTATTTTTTTTTAAGTATACAATGTCATTTTAAAAATGTGTTATTAAATGAACAGAAGACAATCTATGTACTAAACATACTGAGCAAAGAGCATACATTACGAATGGTGTGCCATCTCTGTGTAGTGGGTAGTCACTAAATCATACAAAACAGGCACTAGCAAATACCCTAGTAGCTAGAAAATATCTATGCATATGCTGTGCTTTATTTGTGATAGTATAAAATTATTTCTTGCTTTAATAATGACAAATATGGCAAATGACAAATGCTTTATTTTGCAAAAGTGAATGTTGAGGTGGACATCAAGCTACCCAAGAATACTCAAGTATCTATTCTATCATAAATGATGGAAAGAGGTTGATGCTGTACACAGCAGATTACTTTTGTAATCTTCAGCATTAACATGTTACATTTCATATTTCTTATGACTAGGTGGTTAAAATGAAGAATCATAAAATGTCCAGGGATCTGTCTAAATCATAAATCTGGCTCCCACTCAAAGTGGGGACAACCTTGAGTGGTTGCTCAGGGTCTTGCACAGAGACAAGTTCTGAATTTCTCCAAGCATGGAGACTTCTCTAGCCTTTCTGGCTAACCTGCTGCAATGTTTGACAACCCTCAAAGGTGAATTGTTGAATCACATCCAACTGAGCGTCCACCAGGAGCTCCAATTCCTTTTATGCAAAGCCTTGTAAGCAGCTGAACATTAACCTCAACTGTGGCAGAAGGTTATTACAAGGGGCAGGACTTGACACTGGTCTTGAATGTCATGAGTTTTGTATCATAGTGTTTCTGTAGCTTGCATGGGTTTTTCTGATTAGCTGTCATATTCTCCAGCATATTGACTTTTCTCCTTAAACTGATACTATTGCTGATAGTGGACCACCAGCAGTAGAGAAGAGAAGGCTCCGAGGAGACCTTATGGTAGCCTTCCAGTACTTGAAGGGGGCAGGTAGTGACAGGACAAGGGCTTTAAACTGGAAAAGAGTAGATTTAGACTAGATATTAGAAAGAAATACTTTACTTTGAGGGTGGTAAGGTTGCCCAGTAAGGTTGTGAATGCCCCTCCCTGGAAGCACTCAAGGCCAGGCTGGATGGGGCTTTGAGCAACCTGATCTAGAAGGAGGTGTCTCTGCCTATAGCAGGAGGATTGGAACTAGATGATCTTAAAGGTCCCTTCCAACCCAAACCATTCTATGATTCTATGAGCCTGTTCCCTTATCCAGGCATTGGTGAAGATGTTGAAAAGCACTAATCCTAGTTTTAACCCTTGGAGATGCCACTAGTAGTCAGTTACTGGGGATTTTTTCTTACTCATCACACCACTGCAAACTCCTGCTGGCTTTCCATCCACCACAAGGACAGGTAGGTAGTCCACCTATCTATAGCCATGGTTTTGGATATTTGCATAGGGTTAATGATACTCATAATACATGTGATCTTCATGAATATTAATGCATCACATTTGTGTTGTTCTCACTGAAACCATGGATAATATTTAGTCATTATATTAAGATGTTTCTAGCTATGCAGCTGTTTCCACTTCAACTTGGAGTGTCTTTGGTATTGGATATTTCAGATGCAGATATTATCTTATTTTGTGTTTGAGCACTGCTCCGGATGGACTGACAAGAGATGATTTCTAAAGGCATTTTTATGTGGCTAAATCTCTACAGATCTGATCCCAAGAATGCTGAAATCACTGAAAAAACACCATCCAAGTTTCTGGATATAAATGAGATCCACTGAATTCCCAAGTTCATTTGTTCAACAAATGCACTTAAATTATTGAAGAACTGGTGAGAAGAGCAGCAAAGAATGGTAAAAGGAAGCATCTTGAGTATGAATAACTGTAGTTTAAAACTTAATCCATAAGATTCTGTTAAATTTATTAGAAGATTTCACTACAGTTATTCTCCTCATGTACAGAATTTGATGGGAGGAGACAAAGTAATGCTTTGGCCAGGATTGCAAGCAGGATACTCAAAAGAATTTTGGAAACACTTGAGATCTTAAAAATATACATTATTAAAAGTATGAAGTTAGATTTGGTCCTTGTGCTGAAATGTCTACTCATTTCTTAGTACAAACAGAGTCAACGGTGTATTAGCATTGAGATTTTATAGGGAAAAGTACCAAAGAATTATAAACACATGCACAAAAAGATAAGATCTGGTGCTTTGAGGAATGTTCAAGGGCAACAGTTTTGTCCTGTGGTTACCTTTGCTTATTTTGAGGAACGATTTTTCCTTTTCTCATCAAATTGGAAACTTGCTCGCAGCAAATTTCACTCACGTGGGATATTTCAGAAAGAATCCATAAAACCATCTGCATTTTAACAACAAAATACCAAAGTGCTGATTTACATTCACCTGGAAATGTGAAGCTTTTCAAGTGATACAGGATTAGAGATGCTTCTGGAAATTCTGAGTCACATATGAACACTTACCATTATGTGTTCAAACCAAAGTAATCCTGTTCCTGAAGTTCTCCTGTGATTTGGAGAAGGCTTTATATTCTTTCATACACTCAAATATCAGAAGTGATGTTCTAGCTCCCTAAAATGAGAAGATAAAGAGGTAAAAATTTTAAAGGTACTAAAATGATTCAGCTCCCTTTCTGTAAAAGAGGTGCATGTTATTTACATTAAGTGTGGCTCAAAGATTCTCATCAGGTCTAGTATTTACCAAGGCCTTATTTTACATTGTTATTTTTAATTGACTTTGATGAAGCCTTTAGTTAACAGCGTGACTCTCAGTGCACTTTGTGAAGGAAGGTTAAACACAAAAACGAAAAGCCAGAAGTCTTATTTCCCTGAAAGAGCTTTTGTAATAATTTGAGCCAAATCCACATATTCTCTTGATCAGTTCCATCCAGCTCTCTGCACCAGAAAGCAAACTGAACAACACAGATCTGTTTCGTATTATTTGGCTACCTTCAGTATTATGTGGAAGTTACTTGTTTGTATACTTTGATATTCTTGTCTTAAAATATCACATGCACTCCCAGAAAGATCAGGCCAACAACCTACTTCCTACTTTGTTTCTGGTGTTATGGTATAATCTTGATTTTTTCCAATGTGAGAGTTGTTCTTTCTTCACAGTTGAAATTGTTCCTACTGAGAAACACTACCAGGAGAAGTTCTGAATGTAGGTCAGTATGACTACACGGAATGGAGGGCATTTATGGCAACGTGCGTGCACATCTTGGCGAGCAGTCAGCACTGTAACCAACTGGTGGTGAGGGCACTGTGTGGTCATAGGAATTCCTGGAAAGTTCCTTCTCACTGCTGGTTGGAAAAGGCGAGCTCAGTAATGGTAGTAGAGGAATATATTTGGGACAGCTACGTGGCACACATTGCCAGTTTTACTGTGGAAGAGTTCTCACAACTATGCCAGTTGTGCTATAGGAGATTTATCGCTGTTATGCTTCTGATTTTAGAGAGGAATAGCCTTTGTGTTGTTGCTGGTAATGTTTGCTTAGATTGCAGGAGCACCGCATGACCCTGGTAGAGAATTCCTCCTATTCAGTGGGGAAAAAAGTAAAGGAGGAAAAGCAATTGTGCTTGCAGGGTCTAATAACATTTGTGTATTGAGCTGCACCAAGTTTAGAATGTTCTGTGTCATCAACATGAAATGCATCTTTCATGTCTACCATCATTTCAGTTGTACAGAAGATACACTGACAGATTACATTGTACATGGGTCTTTTAGGATATTGATCAGATTTTTATGTTTAAGTAATACCTCTGTAAACGTGTCATCTTGAGATGAGATTAAAGCTCTTATTATTGCTGAGATAGTGGGAAGTGCATCCTCATGCAGCTTTTGAAGCTGTTATTCATGAGCAATCAGCTACATCGAACGCTGCAATAGGGAAAGAAGTGTGACATGTTGGTATTTTGTAGTTTTTAATATGCTTTATACATGTATTATTAATAATAAGATAGGAAAAAGTGGTGATATTTGTTCTGAGCAAGTGAACTTCTTTGCTTTAGACTGTCACAATTGCTTTAATCTTTTTAGGTTTCCAATTTTCTTGAAGTCTTGAATGTAAAACCGAAGATGTTATTAAAAAACTGGCAGGTCATACAAGCCCTGATTCTGGATTATAAATATCTCTTAAAAACTTAAATGCTGCAATTCCACAGCATTTACAAAGGGACTCATGCAAAAAAAGGTAAGGAAGAAAAAGAGGTCTGATAGAAACAGGTCCTTTAATTGGAGTCCCAGCAGATTCTCATGCTTCTGCATTTCATGTCTTTCTGTTTCAAGCTGGAACAAATCCAAAGTTTGTCCTGACTTTTTCTGGCTGCACACTGCACTTTAGATTTCATCTTGCTCTCCAAATGTGTTAGAGGTCCCCCACTGCTAGGACTTCAGCTTAGGAGGTCTTTGAGAGGGAAGCAGGAGTGAAACCTTTTTGTGTGTGTTTTCTTAAAATGAGTGTGTGGGGTTTCCATTTACTTCAGTAAAACAGCTTATTGTTTGTCCTCCTGTTTTGTGCAGCATAAACAGCACGGTCCTGATCCTAAATAATAAAACTAATTGTCTAGAACCTGCTTTTTCATTTGTGCTGGATTCAAAAGATAGATTTTTCACTTTTCTGGTATCTTTAAATAGTCTTTAAAAAGACATTATTCCTGCAATGTGAGAAAGAATAAGGCTATCAAATAGAAATATGAGGAGAAAAATACATGGGTGGAATCTAAATACTGTTCTTAATTTAGTAGAACTCAGTGAAGCCACAGTTCTTCTTTCTAAGGTTCCACTCCAGCTATTTTTATATTTGTTTGAAATAATTCCTAAGAAATCACATGTGAAATATAAAAGAAACTCAGGCTGAACCCAGATATTGGGGCGTGATGACGTCTCCACCTCATAACTAGTTACCTTAAGCATTTAGCACTGCCTGCTTTGAGCTGACTGCCAGTTTTCAATCAGTGATGTCAATACAGTACTTGCTCCTGTCTTCTCATTTCCCCACCGATTTCTGACGTGACAGCTTATCAGATGCCTGGGTGAAGTACAGACAGATTGCTTTCATCACCTTTCTATCATCTATTTCCTTGGTCACCCTGTCACAGAACTCACTTGGATTTGTTTGGCAAATAAATAGAAGTTGGACTTTGGGAAATTTTTTTCTGCCTGTCATCCTCGAAGAAGCAAACCCTCTTTTCCCTAATGACTGATATGAGAGTTCTGCCTGGGGGATAGGTTGGAGTGAAATGCATTTTTCAGTCTTGTTCCTTTCCTGAATTCAGTGTCTAATATGTTTAACCCTTTTCAAATTGCTGGTCTGCACAGCCTTCAGCAAGGCAGCTCACCTCTAAGGGCCTGGGTGGATATCACTGCAGTATCGAGGGAAAGAAAAGAAAAAATCTTTTTTTTTTTTTTTAAATCTGTTCAAGTCTACTGAAGTTCTTTAAAGCTGACGTATCACCCGCTGTAGCAACTTGTCCAGCAAGAGCCTAGAGACCTCCTGTTTGCAATTTCAACCAGTTAAGTGTGTTTTGCAGCTGGCTGCACACTGCTGGGCTTTGTAAGCATAGCCCATAGAAATCAAATGTTAGGCTCTATTTTCTGAAAGGTTAAAGCAAATAATGGAAACTGAAGGTAGGGCTGTTTCATGGAGTGATGATTTCTACCGTCGATATCCTCTGTGTCTCTAAGCAATCCTGTAAGATTGCAATGGAAATTTCTGGAAAGTTCAGTGCTAACTTTGTGCTGAAAAGGGGCAGAAATCTCTAGTGCTGAAATATTGGCCTGCGCTCTCATGCAAGGACAGCAGGCCGTCTGGCTTCCTTAGGTATGGATCTCATAACAATGAAGGCCTGATTGTACTTCTTTGACATTATGCTAATGAAATGCATTACTTTAAAATTAATTCTGTAATACAGTGCAAGAGTGTGGATCATTGAATAATTCCAACAGGACAAAATCACCTATCAGAGCCAATCTATTAATTTCCATCTCTTTATAAGTAAGAATAAGATCTTTTTCTATTATTTTATTCTTTGATTACACCTCCATTTCATCTTGTAGAGAAGGACAAAATTTAATATTGCTCCTTAGATTTGAATTTAAATACAGATATGAGCTGGCTTAATTATTCATCAGTGCATATGACTAAACTGTATAATACCTACCAAACCAATTAAAAGATAGCTAGCACTGTCAAAGCAACTTGGCAAAATATAATGGGTGGAAAATAAGAATAAAGACATACTGGTTGGCCCATAGAGCTTCTCTTGCTCTTTTGCGTGCCCATTTTCACAGGCAGCAGGGAACGCAGAAAATAGCAGATGATGCTATGTATGCAGGAAAGATACTGTCCTATCCAGGGACCGTGTCAAGAATGGCTGAGTTTTCCCAAGGAGATGATGTGAGTTTCAAGATCTCTGCACTGACACTACAGCATTACAGTCATGTAATTTTTTTTAATTCCACTTCTTTTTGTTTTATTTGTTAATGAAGGAATAAGAATATAAAAGCTATGTACGTTTTTACATGAAAGGATAAAAGGATAAAAGCTGTAATACTGAGACAGATCAAAGTTTGCCTTCTGTGTCCACAACCTCAGCTGGCACACAGTCTATATAATCCCCCCACATTACTTTGACTATCTACCCTGCTTGACGGTGACACAAATAAACACTCACTATTTGCTTGTAAACCATTACAAAAGCTGCAAAAAACAAACAACAACAACAACAAAAAATAGTGGGAAGGGAGTGAAAGAAAGAGATTAATTATCTCATACACATTTTTAACTAGCAGTTGCACACTGCTTTGGTGTCATTGGATTTAGCGAATCTAAGGAGAAAGTGACCTTCATGTATTTGCACATGTTTCTCTGGTGTCTCTTCAGCACGACAAGATTTACTGTAATGCTGAGGGATGAAATTCAGCAGAATCTTTTGTTGCTAATTAATTGTAAGTGTTTCTCTGCAAATTCTGTCTTTTCTTTGGGCTCAGGAAGAATTCTACCTGATTCTTGTTGCTATGCAAACAAATAAAACAAGATTGAAAAGGCCCTGAAAGCCCCATAAAAGCTGCATGGTTAAAGCACTGACACAAGGTGTCTTTGTACCAGGTAAAAAAATGTGATTTAATTGAGGTAACAGTTAATTCTGCTTCAGTGGACGATTCAGCCATGAATCTCCAGGGAAATTCAGTCCACAAAAGAGGCAGAATCAGCTGCAAATGAGGTTTGGCTTTTTACTGTGCTTTTCAAAAGACTGAAACGCAGCCCCAGGTTCGCGGCAGCCGGTGTGCTCGCGAGTCACATGGGTGTTACATACTGCAGCACGCTGCCATTCAGAAACAAATTAAATAAATAACGTGAGAACCCCAGCTTCTCTCCATGGCAACTGCTGCATCACTTGAGCCTTGTGCCACCTCCTCAACAACTGCACATGGGGACATAAGCCAGCACCAGCTCAGAGGAAAAATAATAAGGAGAGGCTTACAGAACTTGCCCAGGCTGTCTGTCGTGGGCATTGTGTAGACTTCTAGGGCTGTATTTTTAAAGTCTTCTTCAGTATGTTTTGTAGGGTTGTTCTAGCTCGTCCTCACCGCTGTGTGGGAGCTGAGTGAGTGGCCAGTGAGAGGAGTGGAGCTGCGTGCCACAGCCTCACCCCACTGTGGGTTTCGTGGGCAGGGAGGAAAGACTCAATGCTCTGGGTCTTCCCGGGGCACAAGCACCAGGTTGCTCCATCAGTTCTTCCCAAGGGCAGACTTGAACGCTGCACTTGAGACCGAGCTACAGCCACCAAATGATAAAGGAGGCTGTTGGCAGCAGGTAACACAAATCCTGCGTCCATTTTAGCATGTAAAATGAGCCAGAATAAGTGGCTGAACTCCCCCTGCTCCAGGCAGTGTCACCACATCCAAGCTGCTCCAAAAGAGGGGACCCAGAATAGGGCCAGGTTCTGTATCAGAGGTGGGAACTCTATATTGTAGACATGGTACAATATCAATATACCGACACTGTAAGTGTCTATGAATAAGCTTACCTAAGTGTATGAAATACACACTTTTATTTACTTTTCTATAGCCCATAACAAGAATTTCTATATCCATTTTATATTATCGGAAATGTTATTCTGGTACCTTCTACTTTCTTTCTAGGCACGCATTTTGTTTCACTTTACCAATGTGCTGCTTAGAGACTTGCTGACTCTTCTAGCATTGTGGCATCCAGCAATAGCTGGTTAATAAGAGAACTAACGGAAGGGTGTGGAAAAAGCACAACTTTCTCCTTTCCATTTCAAGTGAATTGATTATAGATGTCTTTGTGGAATGCTTTCTTATCATATCAACAGGTCAATTTGCCAGGAGAATGCCCTAGTCACTGGATTAGAGAGACATACTTCATGGGTCAGTGCATTCTTAATTATTTAAACAAGATGGAACAGCTCCAGCTGGAGAGAAAATAACATTAGCCTGGTGGTTAGGGTACTCAGCTGTCACTGAGAGATGCAGAGTCAAGTCCCCACATCAGGGCAAGGAGAGTATAGGCACTGCGTTGGGCATCTGACCATTTGCCTCTTGGCTGTTCTCTAATAGCAATGTTTACATCTCATGTTCCTCATGACAAATTCTGAAATGTTTTGATTTTGCTCCAATGAAGATTAAAATTAAGACCCAAACCTCATTTCAAAAACATTGTTTATGTGGAAGAGGAGGCTGCCTGGCTAGACTTCATGACCTGCTGTTCAGAAACAGTTTTAGGTGATTTTTTTTTTTTTCAGTGAGCAAAGAAATCTGGTGGATTTAGTCAGCTGAACTTATTAAGGGAGTGCAAGTGTGTGCATGCATGGCTGAAAGAAAAGGAAATATCGTGGGGAAGAAGAGGCAGAAATACCACCTTACTGATGCCGTTGTCTAGCAACTTTTTTGGGATCTGTCTCATTTTAGAGGATTCTGAGGAATGTCCTCACAGCTGAAAGTTCTCTATATCCCATTTCCTGTTGCCAAACCTTGAATAGCTTTGCTGTTCTACCATTCCTTGTGTTGGAGATGCTCTGTCACACTTAAGGTCAGCCAAGGTCTTTTCTTCTTACACCCAAAGGCTCAGGTAAAGCGGCAGCCTGCTTGGGAAACAGAGGCAGCAGCTGGAGGCAGTATTGAAATGCCTTTCTGTTATTATCATGAGCTATTCAATGGTTTCTGGTCATAGCTGTATGGTATTTTTCTACATGTAATCAGGTACATGAAGTACTCTTAATAGAGCCATTTTAGAAAGCTGTACTATTTCAGACTTTTTTAGGCCGTGTATTTTTCAGGCTGGCTGTGACAGCTCTGTGCTGCAGCAAAACTCTTGAAAGTTTTTCTAAAATAATTTCTTGTGGAATCAGAAAATATCAAAATAACACATAATCGGGGAGAAGCTTTAGAGATGTGTGTAATACCAGACTTGAGACGTGAACTCTTTTCCTTTGGTTAGAGTGAGGACCATATATACACGACTCATAGACTTTGGCAAGAGTTGTATTTTTATGCCCAAAGGTGGATTTGAGCCTTCAAAACATAGTTTATGTGTGTATCCTCAAATGGTTCCTGGAAATGGCTGTAATGGGTGTACTACAAAGATGTGTGCAAAAGCTCCAAACCACTTCAAAGGGTAGTACTCTTTGAAGTAGTCAGCCAGGGCTAATCACCTTATCAAAATTTGAGGTGACATATTCAAGTAGTCATTTGGATGCTACATCCAGGTAATAAACGTTCAGAATGAGACTTACTCTGTGTGTCTATCCTACTCTGATATTTCTGCCAATCATGTACACCTCCTGAGCCCCGGGTACTGTGAAACTTGTTATGTTGTAAGTGCTGGTTGCAGAGCAACCGTTCCAGGCTACCACCTTGTGTGGTTTACTTGGCACACCTGCAGCAATGCAGAAATGTTGTGTGAAGATGTCAGAGTCAGTTGTTGGCTGTGGGTCTAAAAGACTGTTCTTCAGATAGGCACAATCTTGCTGTGTTCTGTTCCAGGACAAATGAAAGCTTCTTGATGGTAGCTAATAGTCACCGTGCTGATCCTCAGCTAATTCACCCTCCCTTTCAACCACCTTATTAGCTCAAACTCATCACCATGCTATTTGCTTTTTGTATCTTACAGTTGTAAGCTATGCAGGATGGACAATTTAACAGATCTGCCTATAAATAACTATTCAGACACTGAACTTTTCTGAAGGGAATGTGGCTGAAACACAACTGCTTCTGAAGCCCAATTGTCTTCTCTTGTTTTTCTATTAAAGTCTGAATACTGTGCATCTCAGATGTGATGTAGAAGGGACAAGAATTATCTTGAGTTTCTCTCTGCCACTTTTAAATCTCAGTGGAAAATATGCCAACTTTCAGGTTTCCATTTGGCATTAAATCATTTTGTGTGCTTTGTCTATTGAAAATAACTATGGTCTGCTCATTAGTCCACGAAGATCAACTGTCTCATTACTTTAATAGTTCTTTTGAGTTCACAGTTTGTCTGAATAGCATCCTGACCGGCGACTTAGGAGACATGTTGCATGACTTAAGCAAAAAATGACTTTCTTTGCTGTTTCCCAGATCATGAAGTGTGAATAATGACCCCAACTACCCCATAAAGCATTCTGACAAGTACTGATGCACTGATGAAGAGAGGTACATACTGAGAGAAGTGTTATTATAACCATCATTTTTTTCTTCATTCACTGAACAATACTTAATTGGGTAATATTTAGTGCATCTTTAGTGTTAAGATAGGAGACTTTATAGATATGTTGAGCAGCCTCACAGTGCATTGGGAATAGCGTTTGAGAAAGTAGATTGAATAGGTGAACAAATGAATCTCTTTGCATCTCCTGAGGGGGTCTGACTACTTCCTACTAGCACAGCACAGTATGTTCAAGATGAACAAAAGTAATGAAAAGATCTTTGGTTCTGAGGGCGCATTAGAGATAGCAACATAGATGATAGATGAGAGAGGAATATGATATTTAAATCTTTGGACTCTTGCCTAGATAGGCTTTCCTTAGGCCTATCGGCAGGATTTATATTATATATGCATGTAATCAGACAAAATGTGAGATCCTCTTGTAAATCTGGCCCTGAAAGCGACTTCTCTGAGTATGAAAGAGATCTTTGTCAAAATGATTACCTGAATTCTCACATCTGTATGAGTGCCATAGCAAGGATCTGAGCCAAATTTCTTTTCAAAAATGACTAAGTATGAGCAAACATGCAAACTTCATGCGCATAATACAAATACACGTAGAGTTGTGCACAGAGAAGAAGCAGGCAGTAAATAATGCCTGTAGAAATAGATACTGTCACACGGAAAGTTTTTCTGAGGCCCTTTTCTCATCTCTCATTTTCAGTTTTGTATTTCTGTTAGAGAAGGAAAGGCAAGAAGGAAAAACAAAGAGTGCATTTTGGAACAGTGTGTAATCTAGCGCAGCTTACCTTTATCTCCACATTCATAATGCTTTTCACATGCTAAAACAATATTTCTTTTTGTGAAAAGTAAGAAGAAAATCTAATAAATGAAGACTGGGAGGAGAAGAAGAGAGGGAGAACTGCCTGATTTCTTCAGCAATAGTTTGGTAACAGCTGTAGCACAGCTGAGTTCTCGTAAGTGTAGTGGGGAAAGGCTACACTATTAATGTAGAGTATTTATCCTATGTTGTTCTCCAGGCTCTGAATATTATCTAAGTGCTTTGTGCCAAATGTAATAAAATGACCAGGATTCTCATTATAGAAAGCATAAATTGCTGAAGGCAAATATATTATGAGGGAAACTGTCAATATGATAATCGTGCACTACTGTCACTAAGTAGCATAAAATATATGTATTTATGAGTATGATAACTGTGTAGACCATTTGCTGATAGAATAACTGGGAGAGTGTCCATTGGGAATATTTTATTCTTTTTGTCATTTTTTTTTTATTGCTACATAGCCTATGGAGATCAGACATTACACTGTATTTGAAAAGTATTATAAATAGGTCAGGATGCCACTATTTGCCCAGTCACAGTCAGACACTTGTAATAATATCATCTTAGGAATTACAAAATCATTTAAGCAATAAATTAACTTGCAGTTCAAGGGAAATGAAAATCAGTCAATGTAAGTTGGGCTTTGTTAAAAATATTAAGTCATCTGGTTTTACTAATGAAATGCACGCTTCTCATATATAAATCTTTTAAATGAGTTGCGTGATAGTCATCAAAGAAATACTGGCAAAAATCATTTTAGCAGTTTAATAGTAACAAGTAGTTAGCTTGCACACATCTGCATTTCAGAAGTAGCTTATTATGAAAATCATTACAATAAGGTATTTAAAAAACAGCACTTGTGTGCTATGAATAACTTGGGCCTTGGTATCTCCAGCAGAAATACTTACCAACTAAAAGCATTAAGACATAGTTAAGCAATCTGCCATTTCTTAATTTCAGTATTGCTTACAAAGTCTGTGGTGCAATTATCACTTATTAAATAAAATAATGCATCAGAAATAAATTTCCCCACATAGAAAGTCTGGGGAAAAAGGATAGGACTGGAAGGTGGAAAAAAGAAGCAGAGAGCAGGAAAGAACTCCCAAGTTCTTCTTGGTTATTGTCAACAAATGAGTTCTGTTATTCAAGTTATATTCCTAGCAACCAGGAAGGAATCTGCAATGAAAATACTGAAACAGAGAAATTAGACTTTCCATCCTAACCAAAAGAGAAAGAGGAGAGGGAGGTACATAAAGAGTCTTGCTTCCTCCATGTTTTTGTTCCTAGGCATTGATAGGAGCTGGAATATGCTTCAGGCCAAGTTTTAAATAAGAGACACACCTTGGTTGATCTATGCACGCTAAGCTGTCTCTCTTTAACATTAGCCAAGATGTTGAAGCAGTGGAGAAGGAAAGAGATTTCAGGCATAAATTTAAATAATGCTTTGTTAACTTATCTGTCTGGTTTTCAACTTCACTTATGATATTGAAGTCAAGAACATTATTCTGCTTTCCTAGTGCCCGTATGTTTAGAATGGCCTTAGGTAATGATGGCAGACAGGGAAGTCTTGAGCAGAACTTATTTCAAAACTGAAACGTCAATGTTAGATCTCCATGCTTCAACCATAATCTCTGAAGGTCACACTGACAGAGCCTCAGCTCACACTGAAGACTCCATTGATCATACTGAATAAATCTCTTTTGGGTATATGGCAGCTCAGATGGCTAACACACCTGCATCAAATATTCATTTAGGAATTAGGTTGCACCCATAATATCTTCCAAAAAAAACGAAATGTGACAGCCAAGCATTTAGAAGTTGAATGCCTTGATAGAACAGGGTCATAGGGTTGTCAGGGCCGTTTATTGTCCTTTAATATTCAGGCAAGGAGTGGATGCTGTGGCTACATCCATACAAGGAAACTATACTTCCTCAGGAACAGTTCTGAGCAGTGCTAAGTAACAAAAGCAAAAAGCATGTCATAGATTGTATGGGAACTGTTGAATCACGACCTGAACCTCTGATTGACCACCTGAGGTGAGCACTGAGTCAGCTGCAGGGGCACAGGTGAATGGAGTTTCACCTGAGTGACTGTAAGGAGTGCAGCCAGGCTCCACCCCTCCTAGACCCCATTTAAGGGCTGACTCCCCAGGAGAAAGGATCTCTATATGGAGATCCTCTCTCTTGGAACTTTTCAGTGAGCCCAGGACACAGGTACTATCTTTATTTCATTTCTACTTTGTAACTGTATAATCTTTCCAATCCAATGCCTGTTTGCCATACATAGATCATAATGAAAATGTATCCCTATAACTAGCTAGACACCAGAGACTGGTGTAATTGTCATTGTTTAATTTATTAGTGTAGTTACAGGTTGTTAGATGGCACTTCTTAGCTGTGTAACTTGCAGGCTATTCCTCTCTATCCATTGTGATACAACCGGCCTTGAACAGTGTTGCAGTTCTGTGAATGTAATGTAGTGATTTCATTATTACTGAAGGTAAATAAATAATCAGACACAGAGCCAAGAAAACAGGGAATAAGGTTCATCTTCCCACAGCTTGTGATGATGATTCAGTCTTGGTACAATGATGCGACACTTCTCAGGATTTTCTAGTAATGCACA
>PPHD01018413.1:0-14560 GCA_002909625.1 Bambusicola thoracicus
AGAGGGGGTTGTGTGTGTGAAACAAACATGCAAACTCTGAGCTGTAGACAAAAATGTGCATACAGTCCATGTGTATACAGTTACATGCTGGCATAAGTTTGGAGCAGTGCTTTCAAGGTAGGGCACTTGGAAATGCAGGGGAAGCAGCACCCTGTTGTGTCTTGCGAATATCCCCATCTTGCAGCATAAGCTCTGCTTGATATGGAGTGTGAATTAGTGTCACGTACACTGGGTATACTGAGAATACTTATCAAATAAATATTACTTTGATTACAACACCATCAATAGCGTGCCCACTATCTTCCAGAAACAAAAAGGACTGGTGATATTAAAAAAACAAAAAAGTGGTAGTTGTGTATGCCAAACAGATATGGTAGTGTGTATGTGCTCTGCATAACTAATTTCTTAGAGAGCCTGTCCTACGTTCATAATCAAGAGACAAGCATAAACTCAAAGGTCACAAAAACACTGAGCTTGGTAAGGTAGACATTCTGAATAGATTAGGTATGTAAAGCAATATTGTGGCCCATCCAAACTAGAATTAGTGGTAATTATTATATAATATGTAATGATGGGATTTAAATGGCTAACACATTTTCTCTGCTGAGATCATTTAGACATGATTCATATAAATGATTAAATTAATAGATCTTCCTCTTTAAGACTGCTAGGCAGCTTAAACTAAATTTCTCAACAGAGACTGATCCCAGTGAAATAATATTAATAGAAAATGAAAGAAGAATTTCTGGGAAGTGGGTGAATACATGCTGGAGTCTGAGGGAACTTCTGCAGACCTCTGTGCCAACACAAATATTTAGCAGATTTAAATATTCTCTAGAAATAGCTCATCAAGGACTGTGGAAGGTGAAAGAATAACAGACCTAACTTTCCCTGAAAGAATGGAACAGTGAAATGTGGTGGAAGACAGGGACTTAAAGGATCACTGTCTACTTAGTTTAGGCTTAAACATTCGGCTTTTCATAAAGCTAAAAGGTTTCTCAAAACCTAATGCGAAAAGAAATATTTTCCTTTTTCATTCTTTTGAATCGAATTTCAATAAGATAACTGCCTCCACCCTCCACGTGTATTCAGGAGAATCCTCTGCAGTGTTGTAAAGTCACACGCAGGAGCATTGCGCTAATTAGTGAGAACAAGGACAGGAAAATGACTACAGACAGGATTCTTGAAAGAGCCTGAGGGAGTTAGTTGACCAAAACCCAGCAAATTCAATGGGAGTTAAGCACTTGAATCCGATAGGCATCTGAAAAATTTAGCTTAAGAGTGCAAGTGGAAGCTTCCATAGTGAAAGCCAGTCCTGCACGCCTGCGAGCTCTGCCAGCGCTGCTCCCCTCCCGTTCTGACCTGCCTTGCAGCTCTCCACTCATGGATGTGGGGGAAATGCCTTTGCTCTCTGCTTGAGGGGGTTTGCATGTTTCACCTAGACTGTGGGCTCACCAGATCCCAGAACAGAGAGGGTTGGGCAGGAATGAGAACTTGATGGCGACAGACCTGCATTGTTTAGAGGACCGTCCCTAACTACCAGGTCACCCAGTGCAGGCAGTTGTCCCATCCAGCACAGGGGTAAGGTGAGACCTCCCATCTTCAGAGATAGCCCTGGGCATTCTCAGCATCTGCTTCCTTTGTGCTGGTCCCAGCTAATAGGGACAGAGCTAGAGCTGGTTGCTGTTATGCTGGTAAAGGCCTGTCGTCTTTTAGCTCTCTTCTGCTCAGACTGAGAAATTGATGGGTCATCGGTGCCTTAGAGTAGCACGAGGAAGGTATCGTATTTATTCTAGCTACAGTTTTGCATCAGTGCTATCCACACTGTAAAGAATTTCATGAAGCATATTTTATCTTCCTTTTTTATATTGCTTGGAAAGGAACATATGGTAATCTGTGCAGTTCTGTCCCAGGGGGTTACCCAAGTGCTATATACCAAGCGGTCTTTCTATTTTCATTGTTAAATTCATGTTCATTTCTTATCCTAAATATTCGCCTTTTCTGCTTAGGAGGTTAAAAATACCTGGAGCTGCAAGTCTGGCCTATTTACTACGGAATTCATGAGTCATCCACTATACTGAAGTCTTGAAATATCACAGAGGTATTATTCACAGAGAGCTCAGCAATAGAGTTCTGCCCTTCAGAACTTCAGATTCAAAAGCCAAATGCTACAGGGTAACTGGTCATCAAGCTTTGTTTTTCAGAAAAAATGTGTAAGGAAATGGCTGTAAGCCTCTGATTAGTAAAAACGACCTTTATCTTGCTCGTGGCTGCAGAGAGTGTCCTTCCTAAGGAAGTGGTGTGTGAACATTGTTAGCATCACAAAGTGCAACCAGCTTTCCAGTTCTGGGACTATATTTGTATTTAAAGAGTGATTATTTCTCCAGATCTCAATTTTCCCCTTATTTCTTTCCTCCTGCTCCGGGTGACATAAAAGAGTGACTCAATGTCTCAAATATCCTTAATGTCTCTAGTCTCAGACGAAATCTCAGTGTGGAAGGCAGCAATGGGATACACAGACTTTGACTCCGTGATATAGCTGTCGTTGAAGGCTTGGCCCATGAAAGTGAATGGGAATATGATCAAATACAGCTTGCTATTGCAGGAATAATGTGAGTTCTTTGTAAACTGGCCTCGCAACTGTGAGTTTGCAGATGAATCAATTTAGATTCACTTTATCCTCCAGCTGAGACTCTCAGTATGATAGATTAAGCTCTGTTTCGTATCATATTATCCTTTATTTATCTTTGTAGCTAAAACAGCGTATCTAGATCTTCGAAAATCACTGGTTGTTGTTGCACGGCACTGTAAAGCAGAGCGTGGAGAAAGTTTGTGAGGTATTTTAAGTGGACACGGAATAGTCCAAAACGCTCTCCTGTGTTCTGTGGAAGACAATAGCTGCTGTCTCTGGAAACAAGGCACTTCAGCTCCTCTGAACACCAACCAGACGTGGTTGCTCAGAGATTTAAAAACTCCATCAGTTATGACTCCACGTTTCAAAAAACCTCCCAGCCTTTCTCCCTACTTGGCCACCTCCTAATATTCTTGCCATGGGAGAAAATAAATTAAAAGTGAGACTATTTGCCTTCAGGGAGATAAAATCAGGTTTCTCTCTGTAGGGCTAAGCTCTGAATGAAGCTAGTTGAGCTCCCTGATAAATAGTTCTGTATGCATGTAGTAATGCATACGATTTCTCCATTCCAAAAAAAGTTGAAATATAATTTTTCACAATATTAGCTGGATGAAATGATTTTTCTCCATTTTTGAAAGTACCAGCTTTGCCATTTCACACGGCTCTTTTCTGAGGTGTGAGATTGAAGTGCTCTGTAGACGGAATACTTGCACCTTGGTATGTAAAAAGGGTAATTCTTGGTTTTAAAGATGACTTTCTATAGCCTTGTTAAATGACCTGGAATTCACAGTTCAAGGATGGATGGGGGCACAGCAGAAAGAGCAAGCAGACTGGCTTCTATTCCTGGTTTTACCACCTACTTGCTGACCTGAGGTGATTCATATAACTTCCCTGTGCCCTTTTATCCTCATCTGTAAAATGAGGATATTGACATTTACATTTCTTTATAAAGTGCTTTTAGATCTATGGATGAAAAGTGCTAAGTAAACCAAAACTCTCAATTAAATTAATTGGAGAGAAGGAGCTAGGTCAGTGTTATAGCAAGGTTCATTTATACACCTCTTAATTTCTTTCGTCTCATGTCTCGAACCCTATTTATAGTTGGAATTGCTACTATATCCTTTTACCTGTCGAAGTAATGACTCCAGGACAGATATGAAACACACATATATGCTAGGAAGGAGGGAAGTTTACACTGTTGTTTTCTGTACGGGTACAGGATTTGTACTGAAGGCACCCAGTCTGCCGTGTTTGTGGCCCAAAGCTCATAAAAGCCCATCACCCTTAAAAAATACTAGAAATCCAAGGAAAACACTTCTGGTAGCAGATCACGCATTCAGAAGATAAATTAAAAAGCTCAGATATCGATGAGTGAATGCCTGGACTTCTTTTGTAGGAAAGGAGACTGTGAAAGTCAGTGTTTTGTCACAGCCGTGGTTAGGTTGGTGTATGTCAGTCCGTCCAACTGCAGCATGCAGTGCTTGCACCCACAGAAAGGCTGCATCGTAGACTTTTCCCTGGCCTGGATGGTTTCTTTTGAAATTCCATCCTGAAGGTCACTATTTGCATGTGTGTATTCTTGCAGGGAAAATATATGTTAAAACAAACAGAAAAGAAACAATAACAAAGACCCACTGTGATTTCATCTCGTTAGTGGTTACTTTAATCACCTGAAGGTTGTTACAGTGTTCAGAGATATTTTTCCTTAAAGTGAAGATTTTTGAATGTCTTGCCATATAATGGTAAGAAAACAGATTATGCACAGAAGCTGGCTTTGTTTTGAACATTTTGGGAACAGATGCAATCCGAGAGCTGTGATCCCTGCACAGCTCAGAGATCAGAAGTAATAAGACGCCTCTGAATTATCTCTCCTCTGTTCATAAGGCTTGAACTTAATCTGCCAGACCGCCTATAGCTGGAACTTGGTAGAATGCGACACCAAACATGAGACGTGTGCATGGCTCACACTGTATGCAAAGGGGAGTTAGCAATCGGAGAACAAAGAAAGTAGGACAGCCATCCTTAAACCACAGTTGGGCAAACATTCTTGAAAGTTTCTCAATACAGTAAATGAGCCTGCAAAATTGACTGCACGGGGAGAAGAGAGAAGGTCTTTGCAGTTTTCTCAGTATTCTCCTTGTCGTCTATGGTCTTATGTGCATGAGAGGTGACAATGTTTGCGTTTTGATTAAGAAATGCTAAAATATAGATATCCTAGGTAAGGAATATTAGTGCTGGTCTGACTATTTTTAACTCCTTCGAGTCCTACAAAAATTGTAAGATGAATAGGAAACGGCTTAGAAAGCAGCTATTTTACTCCTGTGTAAGTTTTGATTGACAGAAAGTAATTATATTTAATGTTCGCACAATTTAAAATAATGTGTTTATATATAATTGCAAGTGTTTTAGCAACACTGCCTTCTGACTCGGCTGGTAGGGGTGGAGGTGGGATGTCAGATGAATATTGATCAAATATACAGGGGTAGGGGGATGAAGTGTGGGTCAAAGACACCATAGGAATCCATGTAAGATGAGGATGCCATATGTTGTAGACCACCACAGTACATCTGTACGCTTAGTTACGAGGCAGTATTTTGTTCCCATGAAGTTGTAATCCATGTGCAATGTAGAGGTGAGAGATTTCACATGTAATCTCTTAATCTCAGAGTCTCTGCGATTGGAAATCAGTCTTTATGATCCTGTACAGAAACACTGCTGATTTCTTCTCTAAGTCAGATCACATGCATCTCACTTTTTCCAATGCAGTGAGACTGTCTTCGTGTTTCTAAGTTGAGTTACACTTGGAGAAAGAAACAGTAAATCCAGAAAAAGCAAAGTGTTGTAGCAACTCCAAACCTGGTGAATTATTTGAGTAAGGAGTTGAAAACCGACCTGTGAGTCATACAAGGCACTATATGGCTTCCTCTGAATGTCCTCTGTATTGTCCATCTGCTTCTCAGGTGGGTCAGCTGGAGAGTGGGAAAGTTAAATTAGAGACGGCTTCCCAATGGGCTGTCTTATAGGTTAACAGACAAAGATGGACCAGTAAAAATGAGGAAAAAGGAATCTGAGGAGAAAATGTGTATGAAAAACACAACTCCCACATGCTATGTCAAATTCTTATGTTACAGTACTGTATTTATAACTCCCTCACCTGGATTCTGAGTTACAGTATAAATCACAGCATAAATCTAGTATAATTCCTCTCACTATGTAGGAGCCAATCTGAATTTAGGTGAGAGGAGCTGGCTGCACATTGTTTGCACAGGCTCTTGTATTCCAGGGTGATGTGCCTGAAAGGCCATCGGAAGGTCACTCTCCAAGCAGGGGAAGTCCTGCCTGGAGGCGACAATCCTGCTTGGAAGGTGAGACAAGCTGAATGAAAGCCAAAACAGTTCAGGCTCTGTCCAATTCTCATAAAGCAGCATTCAACAGCTTCAGGTGCTGAAACAGGCTCCAGGCAATATCCTTCCAGCTCACAGAAAATGGTATTCCATGCATCTCAGGCTATCTTTATCCTTCCCGGACTCCTCCGTTACACCTCTGCTGCAGCTTCACCCCCTTCGGGTGGGACTTACTGCAGGTATCTCTCACCTTTGGAAATAGCTGCATACAAAACCCAAGTGCTTGTTCACATGATGAGGGGACTTCCCTGGCAGATTCAAGCTCTGCTCAGAGCCAGGATGTTGTAGGAATCATCTCAGTCTATGTCCATCTATGCATACTTTTATGGCACATTTGATGCAAGTCCATTTGTGAACAAGTGTGTGCCAGACTTGTCTGCAGTCCCATGTGCTGGCATAAAGTAGTGGTGGAGCCAGGTGGTGATGCTGCATTAATCCAGTGGAAGGACAGCAAAGTTGATTTCCCAAATGAGATAATAATATGGCATTTAATTTCTTTTTCCTTGTCAAGAGGGCTAAGGACAACTGCTTTAAAAAGAAGTCTTTGTCACCTCCACCAATGCTGTACTGCCAAACACTGCCATAATTAAGAATTTTTTTCATCAAGAAAAGCTTCTGCAGTAAGGTTTTACTTTTCATTAAAAAAAAAACTTCCCTAAAGATCAGAAGAGGGCTTTTTCTCCCAGAGTGGGATACTGGGAGATGAACTTGTCCAGTGTGCTCTGTGTGTTTCTGTTATGTGAAATATCACGAGTATTCAGGAAAAAATCATGGTTGCTCCTGTTGCTAGAAATATGAATAAAAAAAATCAAATAATAAAGAGGCAGTGCTAGATTAAATCTTAATTTGACGGGTCAGCGCTTACACCCCTTTTTATTAATCAGTCAATCAGTCCTGATTTGTTGCTTCTCTAAAATGAATTCTTAGCCTTCGTTTTCAAGTGAATCTTCAGAATCGGTATCTTTTTGGAACCATTATGGAGAGCAGAAAATTCATTACTAAGTGTGTTGGCCTACATATTTAAGTATTATTTTGTGGGTTACACACAGCGGCTGCTTGCAATAGCTGTGTCTGCTTCCACTGCCTAAAGAGCAGCTCGTGTGCTGGGAGCCTGGTGAGACGCAGACTGAGGCAGTGAGAGTGCAAAGGGTGGCTGTTGCCAAACAATAGGGCGTCTCATCTCCGTGGAGCATGCTGCTGTAATGCAGCAGTCCAGGTCTGATGTTGGAGTCAGCTTTTAAAAATGTTGGACTTTTCTAGACAAACAATCTGTCATTCAGGAGCCAACAGCTTCGCTCCGCTTCAGACTCAATTGCAGCCGAATTATTACTGAATGTAGTACCTTTCTCAGGCACTTTCTGTGCACGTCTAACTTGACCTGTTGAAGCATCATGACAGTACTCTGGAGTCAGAAACAAGCTATGCTGGGTAAGTACGAGCAGTGCTGACTGAAGTGCACAGTGCCATATTCAGTGCCATGGGGCCTTCAGAATGAATGCACCTTATTGGGCAGCAGTGATTCTTGCTGGCGTTGTTTGACTTCTGTGCTTCAATGGAGGGAGGCTTCTCAGCTCTGAGCCGGTACTTTCCAGAAAGTTCTTCCACTCCTTTTGCTGTATAAGTCACTGTGGAGTGGTTGACGTTACCATTACCAAATGCTTGTTGCATCCATCTTCATCAGCAGACGTAACCCGTCTCAAAGAACATGATTTCAGTTTGTCTCGAAAAGTGGTCACGTATGCTGGGATTTTCTTCAGAAAGAACTGCACTACTTAGATTTTTGTTACTTTTCCATAGGAAAACACAACGATCCAAATTTCTCCTAAAATTGAGCCACCACAGGGATCTGTGCTTGCAAAATACAACGTTAATTCCCTCAGCTCTCAGAAGGGACGTGGATCTTTTAAACACCCTCAACAGGAAGTGACAAACTACCAAACGCCCTCGGTAGGATCTTTGCTTGACGCGGTTTCCAGCACCTCCAGGAGAGCAGCTTTGAGCTCTGCTGGGCGTCACCGTGCTGTGGGAGCAGACACAGCTGTTTCCCCCCAGAAGGACGAGCAGTGCTGCAGTAACAGTGCAGGACTATCTTACAGCTGACGGTCTTTGGGGAACGCGGTCAGGGATGCGGTGGGCAACATTGGGGCTGAGCAGGGAAGAGGGAGCAGCGCACGAAACGTTCCTCAGCAGAGTTAGACTCCTAAGGGCCTTCAACCTATTTAAAAAGGATCATCATTCATCAGCACCATCATCATTATCTGCTCAATCGGGAGGAGGAGGGGAGGGATAATCAGCAAGAGAAGATCAGCGTCTTATCACCAAGCTCCTTCATTTAGGTGCTTTAACTGCAGGATTCTTTCTGGAGAGATAATTCATATTTTATCACTAAAACTGCTGATCATAACCTCCTTAATCTATGGATATTGCTAACACACACACAAAAAAGCTAATACGATAAAACGTAAAGCTTCTATTAAATTACTTAAACTAGTTTACCTCGCCTCAACATTATTCCCCTCCCCGCTGCTCCTCTGCCATCACAGACACTGCTTGTACATGGCGCACAAAATCTATAAACTCTTTCCAGGAATACAAAAGCATTCTCTATGATGTTGATAAGAAACAGGACAGTCACTCTCCCCTGACATATTTGTTCTTTAAAAACAAATCAATGGTGCTGGGATTTGGCACCTGAATGCAGAACAACGGCTTGATGAGGCAAAGATTGTCTTCATTAAGGACATTAATATTCATAGAGAGTAGAAAATCTGACACAAGAGAGGACTCACTAACCTTTTCTCATATTAGATTTTTACTTCTTAACACAATTACAGTCCGGCAATGACTTAATTAATGCTGCTTTTTGTCAGACTGCTTTAAAGAGCTGTCAATTTGGTCCTGCAGAGGCTGTCAGGGAAAGAGAAAGACAGTCATCTAGGCTAAAAAGACACAGGAAGAAATTCAAACACTTAATAACATTCAAAGTGCTGTGCAAAGTCACATATCAACCTGTATTAAGGAGAGTTTTTGTCTTTCCTCTCCTCCTACTTATGCTAATATTTTTCAGGTAAAATTGGTGTTGCCATCACCTCTGATTCTGAAATATCTGGCAGAAAATGAAGAAAGGGTCATCAAATAGAAGATATTTTAGTTTCAGAATAGTAGGAAGGTATCTCAAGTCCTTCATGGAGAACAGAGAGACCACCCCAGGAATCCTTATTAAATGCCTGCTGATAAAGGTCAGTCTCTGAAGCAAAAATGGCTTAGTTGCCTTTCTTATTTCTCCCTCAGTCTCTAGAAGCAAGGAAGGTATTTCATACTGTTCAATTAAATAAAGTCAGGAAAATCATCCTGCAAAGCTGGAGGAGTCATGGATGTCTGGAGGGTTTTTAAGGTTGTTAGAAGTTGGCTGCAGCTAGCTTCGTGACTGGGGGTGTGCCGTTCCAGCCCTGGTAGCCCACCTGCCTGCATTTTGCTCTGGTGAAGCCAAAGCATTTCCATCATACAACACTGAGCATCTTGCCTGGTTCTCTGCCTGCTATTCAGGTCAGCTGCAGCTTGTCTGATAGGCCATTTGCAGCTAGCAGCAATGTTAGATGAAATGCACTGACAAATAAATATTTTTCAAACTTGTGGGGTTTTCTTTATAAACTAGCTTGGGTTGAGATCCAGTACCCATCTGCTTATGAGGACAGCTGGTATAGCGAAATATTTAATACGTTTTTTGACCTGTGTGGATGAGTACCATGTGGCACTGGAGCCAGCACTGTATCCAATCGACTGCTGGGGAGCTCTGCTTAACCCAGCTGCAGTTCAGGGTCTGCTTTTTGCAACTGTTTAAAAGACAATAGACAAAGCAAACAAACAAAAACTGAGTATTAACTTGCTTGTGTTACACACCTGGATTGCATTGCCATGCACCAATATTATGCTTAATCTAGCCCTACATCACGAGCCATTTAATTCCGACTTAGGTTTATTTTAATAAGTGCTGTAAATATGTTGTGTAAATAGAGGAGTGTAGAGGAACTGTTAGATCAGAGGTTGAACTGGTGATTGAGCACCTGGTGAAGTCCTGTGGCTGGCCCAGGGAGATGGGCAAATTGTTTGCACTTGTGCTGCCCACCTGAGCAGGAGGGTTGGGGCCACCCTGGGCCCATATAAGGGCCAGCCACCGCAAAGGCAGTGTCTCTTGGGCCTGGGTGTTACTTGAGGAGGGGTGTTGTGTGCCTGGGGTGTGCCTTTACTTTTTGGGTAAGTTCAGCTCTTTCTGTGTATAACTATTGGTCTACCTGCTAATGCTTTGTTGAGTGATACCAAGAGCCTATCAGGAGCATTTTTGTGTCTTTGTGAGTGGAGCAGGAAGTAAGAATGCTTTTTATGTCAGGAGGAAAAAAGATCCTTGCTACTTTTTGTCTCTTACTTTTTCTAAGAGGATTGTATATATTTCTGGTTAGAATAAATTTAATTTAGCCAGCAGGTTGTCCTCCAAATAGGTCTAGCACTGAGGCCATTGAACTGGTATAACAAAAGGTGGTGCAGAAAGTTTGGAGCTGTTTCCAACTGGTATCTTTAAAGTGGAGTGAATTTTAAATGGTGGTGAATAATGCTTTTTGAAAGTCCTTATGTTGAAAATGATCCAATGAAAGGGCAAATGGTTGAATGCTGCACTGGTCAAGTGCCAGCAGAAGACAGTGATGTGCTTCTTGAATTTTGAAGTTGTGCTGCTGAGACTCTTGAAGATTAAATTCCTTTGAAAGATGCTATTATTCTTGATATGCGTGTTGTAAATTATAATTCAAGTGAGCAGTGTCTAATCTAATGCTACATTGAGGACTTCTTGGTGATGGGCTTTGTGTGAGACTGGGTGTGCTTTAGTTCTCTAAAAGTGCAGCTAATAAACTCTTCAGGTTAGTGCAGTCTGATATTATCTTCCCAATGAAAATTGGAAGCATGGTTATGGAACTTCTTCCAAAAGTTCACTTTTTAGTGTAATATTACTTATGAAAGTCTTTTCTTACTTGCTCAGCTTCTATTTTAATTGTGTGATGCAGGAAGGGAGAGGTGAGCTTCTCTAAAGTGTAAGCTATAGAATCACTTGAGTTGGAAGAGGCTTTCAGATGCCATCTGGTCTGGCTGCCTGCAGTGGATGAGGTGCCCACAGCTCCATCAGCGCTCAGAGCCCCATCCAGCCTGGCCTTGGGTGTCTGCAGGGACACCTGCCCCCTCTCCGAGCAGCCTGTGCAGTGCTTCCCCATCCCTGCTGCAAACAACTTCTTCCTTACATACAGTCTAAATCTCTCCTCTTCTTGTTTGAAGCTGTTCCCTCCATCCTGCAACAAAGCGTCTGTCTCCTTCTTTCTTACAGCCCCTTCAGGTGCTGGCAGGCTGCTCTCAGCTCTCCCTGAGCCTTCTCTTCTGCCAGCTGAGCAGCCCCAGCCCTCCCAGCCTGTCTGTGTAGGGAGGTATTCCATCCTTCGGAGTGTTTCTGTGGCCCTTCTCTGGATGTGTGTTAGCAGGTCTGCATCTTGTCCAAAGGACTCCACATCCAGACACAGAATCTAAATAAAAACATAATTAAACTTATAAAGTATCCACTTGGTGGATGTTTGGAATTCGGAATACTTCTGTCTGTATGGTGGGAATTCAGGTTTTTGCTCAATGTAGGCCACAGCTATAAGTCTTTGTTCTAAAGAAATTTCAAAGGAACATTGAGGGAACCTGAGATCTTCTCAGATAACATGAGTGTGCTTCTTTTCCCTGGGGAAATCCTATTTCCTTTGTAGAAGAGTCCTGGAAGATTTGAACTGAATTACACAGTTTTAGTATAATGAAGATTATCTTGTTGACAAGCCGAGAATTATAGGTGTGAGTCCATTAGCTAGAAGGGGTCCCATAAACATTTGAGTATTGGCCTTTGTATTCTTTCCATTGGTCTGTCCAATAAAGCATACAAATACATACATTTTACATTTAATATGTATTTATTTGCATCCTGTAGTTAGAGTTAAACTGCCTTGTGTTGAAGACAAGTAAGCTTTTGTTACTTCATACTGGAAACAGGAGTTCTGTCTGTGCTTCTGCACTTATAGCTGTATACGTTTGGCAACTGGAAACATATACGTATTTTTTAATATACACAAATGTCTTCAATCTAAGGAGGAAGTCTAAAAGCCTCCAAATACATTTGGTATTGAATGGAGATCTTGATATCAAAAGGCCTTGTAATGAATGCTACCGAAGGACTGTCAGTGTGTTAGAGAGGTAATGTGCTCCTCATACAGAGGGCAAGGTGTTCATCTGCACTATTGCAGCATGACTTCATTGAGACATTCAGGCTAGGAACACTTCACCTGCTCACATCCTGTGCTTACTGTGTTCCAGGGCTGGCTATTCCAGCAATAACCCACATATACTGAATTTGGTAAGGATGCTTCCATTGTAACTAGTGTCATGTCCTAGCTGGGATGCACCATACGTTATCATAGGGAAGTGTGGTTTTGCACAGATTTCAAGAGATAATGAGTACATCTTTGCATATTACTCCTTAAAATTGGGGTGGGGGAGTCACTGCTTCATAGGTAGATTATAATCTCATTTCATGGACATAATATATTCCAAAGCACTTGTTAAAAATAAGTCATTTAAGCATTTTCTATTAATTTAGCAAAAGGAAAGTCCATATGGTTTCAGGTGGTGTAGGAGATGGCTGTTAGTGAGCCCTCGCTGAAGGCAGAGGGTGGAAATCTCGTTGAGTTTTGATTCCTTTTCCTACTCATTCTTCTCTCCATCTTGCAGATCTTTTGTGGGTGAGCCAAATGTAATCAGGTTTGGCTCACTTGGAGGAATTAGGATGACTGAAAAGTATGCCAGATTTCAAAACAATTTCTAACAGTTTCTGTGATACTGTGTAAGCAACTGAAAATTGACATGTTGTGTTGTGCCCAAGTCAGCCAACTGCTGTCACTGAATAATTAGAGTCTCTGGAAGAAGAGAGGGATTTTTTTTCTCAACAAAATTATTAGAAAATAATGCGGTAGCTTTTTTGTTTGGGGGTAAGTGCATATCCTTCCACTCTTAGAAACATCTATTTTTAATTGTTTGCATCTGTTACCCAGAAGTATCCTTCGTGCCTTTCTGTATATGAAAGCATAAAAAAGTTCTTCAGGCATTTTTATTCCAATGTGTATGTCATATATACATGGAGATATCGTTGATGCACGTGGTTAATATTCTTTGTCTAATATAAATGAATTATTCTTTTTAATTATTTTTATTTCATATGGAACATCGGTTCTATGAATTGAATTCTAATATCAGACATAGGTCATGATCTAATTATAGCTTGATCTGTCATACAGTTATGACAATCATGAGGATAGAAATAGTGCCTGATTCCCCAGGAACTTCTACCTCTGCAAGCCAGCTATGAACTGGGAGAGAAGCGTTCTGCTTTGTTAGCCTTTATATCCCTTTCCACTCTTTTAGTAGAAGTATAAGTGCCTGCACATTCAGTAGTGAAAAATCATGCCCAATGAAATAGTAAGATAGTGCCACTGCCAGAAGAAACAGGTGAAAAATGGTGATCTGGTACAACCATGCACAGACAATATGCTTGTGCTGTGCTGTTGTGAATAATCTTGTCTGGGGGGAAGGCCTGGAAGAAAGCATGGCTGAGAGCTCGGGGTATCGCTGCTGCATCAGCTGAAGATTCCAATGAGGGCTTGAGAGACTTAAATTGTGTTACAGTAACTGGAATAGTTGAAAAGAAAGGAAAAAAATTCCTAAGTTATGTTCCTGCTTCTGGTAACTCTACTGGAAAGCAGCACAACTAAAGGCTGTTCTATTTCTCTTATTCCACACCTTTTCTCATTGCACCTTCTCATCTAATCTAATGCTTCAAAGTTGTTGAGCCTCTTTTTTTGGTAAGAATTCTGAGTAATCTTTAAACCTGTACAAGTGCTCGTGACATGAACAGCCGTAACAATGAGGCTCAGTGCAAACACTTATGATAGGACAGCAATTAATGGGAAAATATTTTTTGTCTATCAGTGCTTTTTCTGTTGGCCTAAATTTTGACAGGCACTCCAGATCAGAAATCCTTCAGAAAGGTGATGAAGGGTAATGATGAAGGGTGTTTTGTTGTTTTTTTTTTTTTTTTTTTTTTACATTTCTACTCATTTTCTCCTGCTGGATTTAGCTGCAAAATTCAGTTAATGGTACTGGAGGCAATGGCTGTAAGTCTTTCTACTCTGAAAATCCCACCCCTCCTCGTACTTCTCTGGCACTATTGCAAATGAGAGATAAATAATAAACAGTTACTCCGAGGGCCTCCAAACCTACGCATATAAATCCATATTAAATCCAAGGTTAATGATTGCTTTTCTGTTTTAGTGGCTGCAGGGAGCACTTTGTGAAGGAAGTCCTGTCTAAGTGGTAGCATAGTTTTCTTTGGAGATTCTTCAGCAGAATAAGACATCAGTTGTGCCCGTGTTGGTGCACAAAACGCTATGTGCCATGTAAA
>PPHD01018414.1:0-14559 GCA_002909625.1 Bambusicola thoracicus
TCCCACATCAGCTGGGAGGACAATCCAAGCCCCTAAGGTTTGTTTTGATTCTTGTCCTGTGCTTTCAGGTTCCATGGATTTTGATTGTATATATTTTAAGGAGAATTTGAACTAGGGTGTTGTTGAATGTTTGCATTCTTGCACAGGGATGAACAACAACAAAAAAAACCCTATTGCCACTTTAAACACATAAAAGATTTTGTTTTGGAAGTTTTTTGTTTTAGGAGGAAATGAGCTTAAATTTAAAAATTTAATATATTGAGATAGCTTTAGTTTAATTCAAAGATTTGGTAGTCCAAGATCCCCTGTTAACTATGGTGAAATGGAAGCATAGCTGACAATTTTCTAAGTTCAATCCATAGACTTTCTTATCTTCCTTGAGCAATTTACAGCAGTACTATATTCAGAGTACAACTCAATGCTAAGATTATAGATCTATCAAGAGCATCATTATAAAATTGTACTAGTGACAAAAACTGAATATAGAAAGGAAGATTCAAGGGAAAGATTTCAGAAGAATCACCTGAATACCGTGCTTTCAAGAAATATTTGTCATAGTTGCCATTGCTGGTTTTGAGCACGGTTCAGCTTTCTAGTGTTGAGTTGCTGCCATGAACATTTACTCTGTCCTGGGGAAGTAGGTGGCCACTTTGCACTGTGCCGGCTGGTCCTGAGCATCTGCACAGGGATGGGGCCTGGGGCTGGCAGAAGCTAAAAAGGAAAAGCAGTTTCTATCTCATACAGCTTTCATTATGAAAACAATCAAAATTGAGAATATTTTTATGGTTAGGGTATTTTTCTCAGGTATGGGAGGTGTATCCAGTCTTAGCCTGGTAAAGTAGAGTTCATCATGTACTGTTTATCAGATTTTGTGGGATGGCTTTCTCTTGCAGAGCAACTCTTTTAAGTCTTCTTGGAGACGAAAAAGCTTCCCTAGCAAAAGTTTATCAAAACTACCTGTGGAAAAGCTGTAACAAACTTTATTTTGATGAAAATTTTTAAAATGCTTTTTTAAAAGCATACACTACATGAAAAGTTAGCCAAGCAAAAGAGGCTAAAGTGATTCATTTTTTGATTACTAGAAACACTGCTTGTCCTTATACCTAATAGGATTCACAAGAATAAATACACTTAGTTTTTCCCTATATATATATATTTTTTTTTTTAATTGAAAAAAGCATTTATAGGGTTAATGGTCACAGTAAAATGAAATGTAGCTGTCGCCCTCACCCAACTCCATACTCATCTCCCAAAAAAGCCTCATCAAACATTGTTTCACTGCTGTTCTACACTGCCATGCAGGTGTTTTTTTTTTTATGTTGTGCTCCCTGTAAATTAAAAACAGCAACAACAACAACAAAGCCCACAAACCGAAACAACAAAAAAAACAGAAATCACAGTCTTTTCTCCACTTTGATCATGTGAAATGTGCAAAAAATATTGAAAAATAGAGGCAGCTTTATTATGATTTGATTATTAGTGAAGAAATATACTACATACATTGAATTAGCATATAAGTTGAAAGAAATATTTTGAAGGGCAAATAAACTGAGGTGTTTTGGTTGGATTGGTAGGTGTGCTGACTCTGCCTTATAGTCTTCAAAGGACTAAATAGGAATAATAATAAGGATAATAAGAATAATAAGAATCATAATAATAATCATAATTCATTGAAGACATCTGTGTGACTGGAACCTGTGATGTCAAGCCTTGGTTTCACAATTCTGTTCATGATGAGCAAGTCATTTAACCTTGGTACTCTGACTTCCCACGCCAGTGCCTCCTTAGCACATCCTTTAGGGGAGAAGTGCTGAGCTGCTCAATAGCTGTGAAATGTGCTATAGATGCTCAGGTGGAAAAGCTGCGCCAGTGCAAAATGTCTGCAGCAAAAGGAGCTCTCTGGAGTCGGTGATGCCAGAAGAATTATTATTTTATCAGTCTGTCATGAAGCTTATTTAACAAAAGAGTGCTGGGAATATAAGATTGAGCCAACTGCTTTTTCCTGGGCAACAACAATAGAAGGGTGGCCAGCAGGTAGTGGGAGGTGACTGCCCACCTGCAGTACTGCATCCAGGCCTGGGACCTCCAGCACCAGAAGGACACTGACACAATCCAACATGGAGCTGTTGGAGCAGGTCCGGAGGAGGCCATGAAGATGATCAGAGGGCTGGAGAACCTCTCCTATGAAGTTAGGATGAGGGAGCTGCACTAGTTCAGCCTGGAGAAGAGGAGGCTCCAGGGAGACCTCATTGTGGCCTTCTAGTTCTTAAAGGGGGCTTATAAACAGGAGAGAGACCAACTTTTTGCATGGTCTAATACTGATAAGACCAGGGAGAATTGCTTTAAACTAAAATACGGGAGATTTAGGCTAGATGTTAGGAACAAATTCTTTACTCAGAGGGCAGTGAGGCCCTGGCACAGGCTGCCCAGAGAAGCTGTGTGTGCCCCATCCCTGGAGGCATTCAGGGCCAGGTTGGATGGGGCCCTGGACAGCCTGAGCTGTTGGGGGCAGCCCAGCCTATGGTAGGGCGTTGGAACTGGGTGGGCCTTGAGGTCCCTTCAGTTCAGCCATGGAAACTTCACATGGCAGGGAGCTGATGAGGAGCTGGTGAGGAGAGTTCAGCAAATGTAAGGCAACGCGATTAATTTTTGTGTGAAGTAAAAACAAGTTCCTGCTTCCTGCCCATCTTTTGATCTGAGACATAAAGTCAGTGACCCTTCAGAGACTTTTTTTCAAAGAGATTTTAATAATGTTGCTTTTAAGAATAGTCTGTCTGTAGATTTTGTTTGTTTGTTTGTTATTGTTATTGCTGTGTTGTTGTTTTTTCTATACTGTTTTCAATTTCACAAACACTCAGCCCCGTTGCAAAGTGTCTCTCTGGGTGCCAGGTGAGCACTCAGAAATAAGTGGACTTTTCTGTAGTCACATAGCAAGAAAAAAAGCCAAGCTTTAGAGATCTGGTGATTTGTGATGGCTGTCAGCTGTTTTATCTTGTTGTGCGACTGAATGGTGTCATAAGATAAAGATCTAAAATGGACATCTTCAATTTCATAATCTCTGGAAATGAACTACTCTTTTTATCTTTTGGGAAATGGACATTAAAATAATTCTTAGTAGGACCAAAGTATCATTGCTGGATTTAAAGTTGGATTTTTTTAAGGACTGATGTTTAAAAGGAATTTTCCAAGTGTTTGAATATTCCTATATGTATGCTTGTAATAAATTGTGATTGTTTTCTTTAATTAAAATCCTTAATTACAGAGTATTACCTTCCTTTTCACATTCCTTCTTTGACTTCAACCATGTTCAATAGAGGATAACTAACATAAATGAGGCAACTGATATTATGATCCTGCAATGGGATGATAATTTTACTTGGAAGCTTTTATTTCTTATGCAGACATATGTTTAGCTAGCTGAAGTTTTCTGGCTTAGCATTCATTTAGAACAGGAGCTCAGAGCAGCTGCTTAGTGCAGTTTATTTTAAAGCCACACAGGCATTGCTTATGACCTGTGTTGCTGTTGCAATATGTAAGAGAGAGCATGGACCTTGCCCTAGAGAACTGTTTTCTCTCAAGAATATCTACTGCAATATTAATGCAGGGGATGGCAGGGGATAACTTAGGATAGAAATTCTTTTATTCTTATCCTTTTGATCTCTCTGTGTACGTATTTGAAATGCAGAAGCTATTAACTTTTCATAGTAGAACTATGAGCACCTGAGGGCAAGGCCGTGTGAGCGCTAGCAGGGAGTGCATTGCCATGGGTCAGGGGGAGCAGCACATTGCAGTGCATGACACTAATCTCCTTTGTGGCTTTGTCTTTGTTTTGTCTTGCAGCCTCCCAGTGTTCCCGACTACCCTCCAGCCGATGGGTACGCATTCAGTAACACAGTGTACAAAAGAGGGCCTCTGCTGGACCAAGGGGCGGCTGTTGCTGCCTTTAAGCAAACTGTTAGCCGCCATGTAGATAGGTAACACTGAGTCAAAGGCGTATGTGGTGCTGTGGATAACTGTCCCGACTTACTGACTTGTGGCTATTGGGGTGGTGGTGTCTCTGTTGGCCTCAGGTTGTGCCGGGAGCAGACTCATATTTCTGTAAGGCAGCTGCTCTGACTGCAGCAGGTGTCTGCCTGTGCTTCTCCAAGGCACATCCTTATGGCTCTTTCAGTATCATTTCTATGAAACTGCTGTGTTTATGTATGCTGTGAAATTCATGCTTTTGTCAAAAATGATATAGTGGAATTCTAACTTGATTAAGGACACAAAATCCTCTTGTTCGGGTTTAAATTTTATTTCTGCTTTTGTTTCACTTTTTTAAAACTATTCTTTGTTTGTTTTTTTTTTTAAACTACAAAAAATGACAAGTCCATTCTGAGATTTATCTGTCTGTGTTTTGAATGATTGTTTGATTTGCTGAGCTGCTCACTTGCTGCCCCTTTAGCGTCCTTGCTTTGGGCGTTCTGGGCCAGTGCAAAAGTGCCCATGTCTAGTGACTAATTTTTACTTCCATTCTTGCTGTGATCAAAGCTCTGAAATGTTTGCGTAGCAACCAGGATCTTTCTGTACACGCACTTTCATTCCCTTCATTTTAGCCTAAGTCTGATTAGCTTAATGATGAAAATCACTGATCCTTGGAGTCTCAGCCCTCTCTGTGTGGAAAATTTCTGCCAGTACAGGCTATGAAAGTAAAGTGGTGCTGGGATTGATCACCCACGCCAAACTGTGTATGTTTTATACCCTTACATGAACAGTAGTTTAACTGATTTCCCATGGAAGGTGCTTAAGCTATGTTTTGGGTGTCATATTGCTGGTAAAAACAGCATCGATGTGACTCTGTTGACACAAACCTTTGCATAACCCCTAATTTTGAGATGTTTGGTAGAAGATCCAGTTGTTAATCTGCATGCAAACAAATTCCCACGTGGTGTGCAGGGTGAAGACTCCATTGTTCTTCTGAACATTGTTTTCCTCAACATCCTGAGCTCTTTATTACAACAATAGCCGTAGTAGTCATCTCTAATCATTTTCTCAAACTTGGTTACTTCCGGAGTTCTTGTCTGAGGACCACTTAGCTTGAAATCTAAATGATCTGCACTCAAAATTCCTTTCTCTTTTATCTGTAATGTGATAAGACCCATTTTGTCCTTTCAGAGTAAGACTATTATTTGCAAAGGCTGCTACCTCTTTTTCAAGTTTAGAGAGTGGGACTATTGCATTGCCCTGTTGATGGTATCAGTGTATCTGGCCGCAGCTGAATGAGTCATCCAAGCTTCCTTAGTAGCAAGTAAAGAGAAAAGAGTGTTTCATGTCGGGTGAAGCAGTTCATGTCAGGTGAATTCAGTCTTTTGAAAGATGTCAAATGAGACATGCTGTGGAGGTGCCTGCTTCTCACCACTGACAGTAGGAGGGAGTCTAGATGGCTAGCACTGATGCAGACGTGTACAGTGAGCCACTATGTCCCTGTCCAGCCCAGTATGAACTTCCTTTTATTAACTGGCTCTTGAGGCACACAACATGTGCCCAGTAGGAGTTTGTTACTGAATGAAAGCTATTCATATGCATTACCCTACGTAAATTCCATTTGAAGATAAATTTTAAAGCACCTGTGAATAAGAAGGAGTGGGTTTTGGGGAAGGAGTGAGAAATAAAAGCTGAATATTTCAGCCACCATTTTCCGGTGCTTGTTGAAAGCTGGCTTTCCTTATGAGCAGTCTGAAGACAGTGACTGAGCCACCCAGTGTCTGCAGAGGGACAGGTAGGTTACGCATTGTGCAAGGAACTTGTAACCACGGGGACCTTCAGTGAGTCTTATTCCAAGGTGCCAGGACCTCCAGTAAGGCATGCTTTCTTTGGATGACTTAGACTAAGTGTCAGGATCTTAAACTTAGAGCATGTTACTAGCTATACCAGGGGCTCTCTTTGATGCTGAAAGAGTACTGAGCCATTTTTTTCACTAAGCTGTATCATGTTTCAAATTCGTATGCCATATAGTTTGTTCTTGTGCTGCTGTTTGGGGAATAACACCTTGGGACCCCATGTGATTCACCAGGCTCTCGTGTAGCCTTGAGGGGGATATCTGTCCCCCAGGTAAACTCCTTGGCACATTAAGCTAGGTTTGAAAAGTTGTGGTCTCTTAATAAGTGTACAACCACTGTCCAGCCAATGTGCTGGGGATGCTGCTCTTGATTTTTTTTTTTTATTTTTAATTCTTCCTAAGTTATGTTGTATGGAGGGATAAGGTTAGATTGCTGCGGACAAGTTAGGAAGGCAGAGTTAGTAAACTGGGTTTGGAAAGGTGGTCTAAAAGTAAACCACTCTCAAAGTTGTGTTAGTCATAGCACTTCGAAATTGTATAAATTTTGAGTGGGTGGCTGAAACAATTGGAATTACTCACAGGTCTCTAAAGCTCGTAACAGGTATCCTGCAGGCTGTGGTTCATCCCATGTTTTTCACTCTCTTTAAGTGCTCAAAGTCTCTAAGTGTTTTGTCTTTCTTTGCAAATAATACGTTTTCAATCTAAATATGACTGTTTCTTTGTTCTGTTCTTCAATTCAAGTGAGACAGTTCTCCACAGCCATGCAATAGCTAGGTAACTACTGGATTGCTGAGACACACACCTGGGAGCCGTGGTTACACAGTACAAACATCAGCAACCATCAGCATTTGTATCCCTGTGCTGTGATGTTGTATGGCAAGCCCTTGTTTGTGCAACATTTTAACTGTTGTGTTGTTGTTTTTTTTTTAATTATATTTTTATTTATTTAACTTTACTGCTTGATACGGATTTGGGTTGTTGGGTGTCATTTGCAGCAGGTGAATAATGTTACTGTTTCTTTTGGATGTGTTTTGAGGGGCTTGGGGGATTTCTCAATTTGAAGAGGTGGCACATTAAAGGAACTAGTAACTTGTTACCCAAAGGCTATCTGAACAGATTTTTCCTTAAAGAGAAGAGAGTTGCTGAGGTATACTGTGGTATGCTTAATTCTACAATGGACTGTTCTTAACTGCCTAGAAGTAATTCCACATTTATAATCGATGCAATAATTTGAGGTTCTTAGCGGTAATGATATCTTATGGACAATTAAGAGAAATGGCCCACAGAGGAAACTGTTTTTTAAATAGGATTTAGTTCAATTGGTAGCAGTGTTAATTGTGACTTGAAGCTTTATTTGTTATAAATACTAGCAATGCAATTTTGTGCAAAGCACGAGATACCAAGTATTCATTAGTATGGCAAATGATCATTTAATCTTCTGTTGTTCTGTATAGGAAAACAGACTAAATGTACTGTGCATATTTATCTTAAAACAACGTCACTTGCAAATCTAATATGGTATCATACATAAACACTTTTTTTACTCTCTTTTTTTGTTGTATGAATATTTAGTCACTATAATTTGAAGAGAGAATTCTGTAACAGCAACAAGCTCTCTCCTTTTTTGTGTGTGTAAATGTTTTGCAGCTGGTTGTTTGTGGTTTTACGTGCTTGCACATCTCACTGAATGTCTGATCTTTGCATTGCAGAAACTATGAGGCACACAATAAAACACAGTCCAAGAAATATGCCAAATGCAAGTACGAATTTATGGCAAGAAACAACAGTGAGCTTTCTGTCCTGAAAGAAGAAATTGTAGAGGTAACATTTTTGCAGAAAGAAAACATGGATTTATGATAGTTATGACTCATTTTTCTAGAGACCAGTGCTGTAAATATAACTGTGTGTTTCTTCTGTCACCTCTAGTATAGCTTTTGAAGCATCATTCAGTAGTATGTACATAACTGGCTCTGGCAAGCACTACATGCCTATGCAAGGGGCGGAGTGAAAGACCATCCTGGAAACTATTGGTACCGTGAGAGGCAGATAAATGTAGAAGGGAAGAAGAAACAGAAAAAAAGTGTTTTGTGTAAGGCTACACTCAGGTAGCCAGAACCCAGATTTCTGCTATCTGTCCTGCCCCAGTTTTCTCCTTACTCAGAAGTGCACTCTTTCCACGTTTGTATAATCTTTTCCGTGGTCTTTTAGTAGATTCTCCTTTTGCCAGCAGCATGTAGGTTGTAGAGATGCAAGCCTCTCTGCACAAGTACTTGATTTTAATTCTGCTGTGTTGTCCTGCATGTATCTTAGTTTACGCAGGTTTATTTTACTTCCATATCCTTTCTACCGTATAGAATTAGTTACAGTGGTAATCAAGGGAGCCTGCAGTGGCTTCCGGATGACAGCAGCACAAGGTCTGTCGGCAGCCACAGAACCTGGCTATGATTTTGTTTGGAAATGATGCACTGTGTCAGAAAAAATATGTAATTATTTTAAATTATTTCAGATTCTGGATGATAGGAAGCAGTGGTGGAAGGTCCGGAATAAAAGTGGCAATACAGGCTTTGTGCCAAACAACATTCTGGACCCTCTGAGGAATTATGAAGGTGGTCTGGGATTGCCAGAACCTGTGTACACCCGCGCCATCCAGGTACTGTTTGCTCAGTGTAAGAGAAGCTTTTTATTGAAGTATGTAAAGAGAAAGAGATTCACAGCAAAGCTAAAATGTCTGCACAGGCTACCAATAAGTCAAGAGGTTTATATTTCTTTTACAGGCTGAAGTTCATTTCTGTATTGCATAGAGTATAAGAAGAAGATAAAGATACAGAGATAAAGCAAAATAGAGATGTAGCAAAATAGAAACATAGCAAAGTAGAGATATAGAAAAATCTTCTCCTGTAAGTTTTTTCCCGGCTTATTTACTAAGAGCTAGTAATTTCCATCCTAATGGATGCTTATGCATTTATTTTAATTGCAAATATCCTTTGTGCATTGATAGCTGTTGATGCCAAAGAAGGAGTTTGAATTATTTAAGGTAGGGTCATCTTTGTGCGTTCTAAGAGAGTGAACTTTTCTTTCTTACTTTCTCTCTCTGCGTGTGTCTACCTTTGTCCTAAATGTATTTAATTACTGTGATTCAGAATTATAAAAAGCAGATGTTTTTACTTTTGAATTCGCAAAGCAGCTATTTTCAATTATCATCCCTGTGCATCATCAGCACTTTTGTATTCTGACCTAATTTTGATTTTCTTTCTTTCATGCTATGGTATGGAATTAACATTTTTCTTCTTGTTTCGCATATGTGCTGAAAATAATTAGAGGGTAAAATATGCAAAAGCTAAAGCAAAGCAAAGAAACCAGCACCCCCCCTTGCCTACACCTCCGCCCTCCAAAAGAGGGGAGGAGTGCTGTTGTCCACCTTTTTCAGATGATTTTGAAAACTGTGCAAATAGATGTGGATTAAGCTGAAATTCCAGACTTCAGTCTGAATGAGACTTTCAGACCAAGGAGATGCCAAACTTCTGTTAAAACTTGAATTAAATTTTATTTCATGAAATATTCATTCCTTCTGTCTACATACGCCAGCTGATGACTGAAAAACAAGAAATGCTCTGTAACTGTTAGCAGTCTGTATTGCAGACTCATCTAAAAGCCCCAGCTGAAGGTGCCACTGTGCCAGATGATGTGTGCAGAGCTATCTTGAAAGCTGCAACTTTTACAGTGCTTCCAGTCTTTCCACAGATAAGGAAAGTCTCTTGAGAAACAGGTCCTATGTCATTTCTGGCACAATCATGGCTGACATATCTTGAGCCTAGTGGGCTTTAGTCAGATCACTTCTGAGTTTTCCCTGTCCTTAACTGTTTGCCAGTGATGTATGAGCTCTTTCAAAACTGATTTTTCTTTTTAGCTCTGTGTGAAGTGAAGCATGTATCTGGAGTGCTTTTCAAATCTCCATTTAAAGGGCTGACTTATTTTCTTTAAGTGCATGTTAATTCTGTGTGTTTGGAATTTGCCAGGAAATATTCAGCAGACCGAATGAGTATAGAACCGAGTAGAGCTTCTCATATTATATTTTTGTTGAAATGCTCTGCAGGTTTTGAAGTTTTCTATTTGAAATGATTGCATGACATCGGAAATAGTAAAATAATCACTTTCACAAAGCATTCTCCGTGAAGCCATGAAAATTAGGGACAGAGAACAACACTGGAGATAATTTTGACTCTTTCCCTCTGGCAGGTTGTTCCCTACAGCTTATTGTTTATTTTGGTTGTAGCTTTAGCATATTTAAATGTGAGCTTGTAGTGCTGTGAAACTATTTAAGAATATAATGAATTACACAGGATAAAGGGAGTCTTTATTGAGTGTGTCAGTGATGTTGTTCTCAACTTTACAGTGATTATGATACACTTTTCAGAGTACTGCATGTGCTCATTCATCTTTTTCTCTATGATAGATACATGGTTCATTTGGGATCTGTTTGCATAACCCTATTTGTTTTCATAACAGTACTATGAGACATTGCTGCTATTTCAGAGAGAAATGAGGCACTGAAGAGATTACTGCCTGGCCCAAGGTCAAACAGGAGAGCTTGTGGGCAGAGCAGGGAACAGAAACTCTTGCTGTCAGTGCCTTCACAAGGCCCTGGACAAGAGATGGCTCTTAGCACCAGGCTGTGTGTCTTCAGTTTTCAGAAAGCTCCTTTCCAAGTGGTGTGTCATCTGTGGTGAAAGGCCTGCTCCACTCTGTGCGGTGGATGAGTGGCATGTACAAGGGACACGGCCTTCAAACCATTGCTGGCCAAAATAGATTTCCATAATATTATGAAGAATTAAGGATTCAATTGCAAGAGAACACTTTTTCTTTCTGTTATTCTCCATACTGATACCTTTACTCTGGGAGCTGGATATCTGATTATCATGATTATTTTTAGAGCTGCAGTTTGTTTTACTCTCACTCTGTTCCCTCTGCTAGGAACCCATGAGTCCTTGTGGCAGATTAGATTCTGATTTTTCTCTCAATCCCTTTCGGGATCTAGATCCCAGATAGGATCAGTTCAGTGCTTGCACAGAACTACAGGTGACACCTGCAGGAACGCTGCAAGCAATGTCTCAGTAATTTAATCATCTTTGTGAGGCTGTATTAATACATTGTCTTTCTTCTGATTAGAAATATATATATATATTTTTTTTTTTCTGGCATTTTATCTGTAGTAAAACCATCTCATTCAATATTTCTGTACATTTATTAGAGCATTTTGATGTTTTTTTGTCTTCCACTACTGTTAATTATGCACTCTCAGTTTCCTTTGATGTTGGTCATATAGTCTGCTTCGTTTTTTTAAAGCAGCAGTCATAGTTTACCATCCTCCACAGATGAGCATCAAGTTTTCCAAGCACTCAAACTTCTCCTTATGTACAAGTTTTTCTGGTGAACTTAGGAACTAATTAATAATAATATTTCATTTTTACTGTGCCTTTTATTTATTTTCAATGCTTTTTAGAAATATGAGAAACGTAATTATGGTAGAGATGTGTATCTTGCTGGGTGTGATAATTAATCTCATGACACCCTTTGTGAGGTGAGGCAGCTACTTTCTCAGTGACAGATAAAATCCTGAGGCACAGAGAGTAAATGTTAAGTCAAATGCAGTGCTGTACTCTTTATTTTAATAAGTCTTATACCGTCACACTTCTGTGGATAGTTATCCAGGAACCATGATTCTTGTATGTAAACACCCAAACGTCTTTACCTCATTTGGGACAAATGACCTCCTTGTTTGTTGGCAGTCTCCCCTCAAGTCTCTTTCAAGTCTCTTTGTTTAGCAGCTCACTGAAAATATCTCTCTGTGGGAATTTGTTTTCTCTCAAGCACAGTGTTTGTGCTCCAAGTTAGTGTCATAGTGTCATACTCATCTTTTGCCAACTGGTATCTTTCCTGCAGATCATGTTTTGATAATGAAGAGATGCAGTTGCCAGGTGTTCATTTTGTCGTGGCCAAAGAGATGTCATAATTTGTGATCATGAGCCAGTATCTTTTTTACTTTGTTCATATTGAATGCTCTTTAAAGTTGCCATCAGGGCAAGGCTTTTTGATGGCTTTTAAAGGAAGGTACCTTTCTGTCCAATTTGACATTGATCCAATCCCAAATTATGGACTGGCACTACACAGAAGTGTACTTGAATAATTGTAAAAAGTATGTGATCCATGGTGAGAATTGAAAATCCACAGTGTGCCTCCCCATCATATATATTTTTGTAAGAAATGGAGGCTAAGCATGGGTAATACTAGTCTGATTAAGTAAATTCTGTTCAAAATTTTTTTTTTTTCCTTCTAATACGCATTTTGGCAGAGAAGTATAAATTTCTCATAATGGGATTTCAATAGGCAGATGGTTGACTCTACATAATAGCCGAGTCCTCCAAAGGAATCTCAAGACTTCAACTTCACTTGAAATTTGCTCTCCCAGTCATGGATAATTCATTGTCCCTTTTGGGTGCAGGCAGTTGGTTCTTTTTTGTCTCTTAAAATACAGCCAAAGGAAAGAAGGCTCATGCCTCAGAATGACAGGTCCACAATGTGGGTCTTAAGAAAACATCCAAACCACCATGCTGTTGGCTAATCTAAGCCAGACACTAAAATGTTCATAAAGAGAGTAAATAGAAAGTTCTCTGTTAACTTGATGAGAGCACTTCCAAACACTAACACTGCTTTTGGTTGTATCCAGTGACTCTTTAATGCTAAGTATTTGCCATAGCTTGAATGCACGTTTCCTGTTTTTGATGTCAAAATGTGTTTGAAAACGCATTGCTCCCTGCTGTTTTGTTTTGTTTTGTTGTTGTTTTTGTTTGTTTGTTTGTTTTTTAACAGTGATTGAAAACTAGGGCTGATGCTGGTACATAAAAAGTTTATATAAAAAAAAATAGATCAAATCATATTGAATCTTGATTAGTTTTACAGCATCCAGCCTGTAGCATGTTGAAAAAGAACTTTGGAACCTCTGTTGTTTTCTCCCATTGAATAAAAACATTTTCTGTCAAAAAATAATAACAATAATCTAGTTCCAGCAAGTTTCTCTGATATATCCAGATTATTATCAGTGTGCATCACCGTTGTTCAAAATAATATAATGGATTTGTTCCAATTGACATGAACTAAATGTATTCCTAAAAGAAAAACAAAATGCAAGGAAGCAACAAAAAAACACAGAATTTTTCTGATGGCTGTTAGTGAATTAGTGGGTACATGTGTGTCAGCAACAAACTTTAACTTGTTTTATAAACTAGTAAATAATTTTAAGCTCAAATAAATAAGCTTCTGTCATCATACCCACTCTGATTTGATTCTTAATATTCTGCAGTTATGTATTCTGTGCATTCTTTTTTTTTATTGTTGTTTTTTTAAACATTAATTTTCTGTCTGTTTGGATAAGTGCTTTGAAAGGAGCTCACTGCTTATGTAGTGTCATATACATGTATTGAGGTAACCACTACTCCATTTGTTTTCCAAAAAAAGCCAACTCATTATATGAGTTGCTCAGTGAGTAAGAGAAGCTCATCATTAGCATTGATGTTCTTTTGCTTTTAAATTGCTAATATGTATGAAATTTCAGGAGCTATGTGTGAAGCAGTTACTGTTTAGCTTACTAACAATACTCTTTAATATGATTTATTCCATTTTCCCCACAGCAATTGCTGGGAGAGCTTTCAGAGGTAATAGAATTACTGTTCTGATACTAAACCTCAAAAATTATTCTTTTGGAGTGTGTAGTTACCAAATTCTATAGAGCATGCTTGTTTTGTTTGTAGCAGTGAATAGAAATGATGGCATGCATGTGTGGACATCTTCAGAATATCCAGAGTTAAAGAAAGGAGTGTTTAAAAAATGAAAAAATAACAATGTTAAATTGATTCAAGTGTATAATTATTTGTTGTGCAGTGTTCAAGAAAATTTGAAGTGTATTGCCCTGTAGTTTCGTCTTTAAATTTAGAATTTGAGCGATGCTTCCAGTTTAGTTTCTATTTCCCTTCAGCGTGTAGTAAGTCATTTTGATGAGACTTGTGATTGCAGTACAATGTTTCAGAAGTTACATTACTAGCATCTGTTGAGAGCTATGTGTAATGTTTCGCTATCGCTTCTTCTGGATTGAGATTGCAGTGACATGCAGCTGATGACTTGGTTTGTAATGAATCCTCTCTACCATTAAAAGAGTGATGCTTTTTCCTTGCACGTTGTTTAGGAAGGTCAAGGACACGCATGATGGTACACTGTGGGGATAACAGTCTATGTGCAATAGATTATGGAATGCTTACTAAATACCTACTAAGGCACTGTTTCCACCAAAAGACAGAATTATTAAGTACACATTATACTGCTTGTTCTATTTTATATTCCACGTTTCACTTTTTTTGGCACTTGACATTTTAGAAAATGTTTTGTTGTCTTTACATCAAAGTACTGGAATACAGAAACGTCAGTCATATGATTCTTATTTTTATTTTAGTTTCTCCACAGTGTACTGCAGAAAATGAATACAAAATAACCCACATTAATGCCTCTAAATCATTTAAATGCTAAAAACTGAAACAAGAATGGTTTAATGACAAATGTAGGACAATATGTTTGCTTCAGTTGCTGACTGCTGCAGTTTAAGTGAAAAATGATCTAAAGAAGGCAAAATACATTTTTTTTCCCTAGGCTTAATGGAGCGTGATTGGATAAATTTGGGGCTGGTGTAACTTTGC